>JADRCC010101923.1:0-11767 GCA_019843855.1 Hylomyscus alleni
AGAGAGAGAGAGAGAAACAGAGAGAGATATCAAGTTTTTTTTTTTAAACTTACTCTCCTCAGAAATTGAGATTATGTGAAACCAGTTTTAAAGCATTGAATTGGAATATTAGTGGTCAAGGCAATATTGGTGATTTGTAAGTTTGTAATCCTTTGGGTTTCTACAAGTTTTATTTATTTATAGACGCTTCCACCATGCCTGCCTTTCTCTTTATAATTGGACCACACATAAAGAACTTGTGCATAGAGTGTATTTGTCACAATGGCGGAGGGCTGACAAAAAGTCTCAGGTTGGGGGGAGTTCTACCTAAACATAAACTGTGGGAGGGATTCTGTTCAGTTATTATTCCTGCTAAGGGTATAATTATTAATCTAGCAGGTGCCTTTGCAGCATAATCTCTTATATAATTATAGCTTTTAAACAAGATTTCTTTTTTGTTGTTGTTGGCACTATACAAATAGATTGTGAAATCAATATAATTTTCACTAATCACAGCTAAATGTTATTTAAAGAGAATAAATTCCTTAAGACAACTCAAGTAACAGATGGATTTAACTTACTGAAGAGTTAAAACTGAAACTGAAAATGCTCTGTATAATAGCATTATAGCAATTGAAAAGAATGTTAGCCTAACAAATGTTCTTTTAGAATAGAACTACATAATTGATTTTGAAAGTTATGTTTTATGAAGGCAATAAGCTTTCATGTAAAAATATTATTATGCTGTTATATCTATAACCAATTCTTTCCAAATTAGGATTCAAAATGCTGCATTCATAAATTGCAGTAATTCACCCATGGTGGCACAAGTCTTGTAACTTTCAGAAGGACATATTATTTGAGGCTAGTCTGAACTAAAAAGAACATGAATCCAAACAACAGGAGCACTAAATACTGTGGCACCTCTTTAACCCCAGCACTTGTGAAACTGGAGCAGATGTATGGAAGCCTAACCTGAGCTGCATACCTATATTCAAAGTTTATATAATTTAAGGAATAGGAAACATTGAATTCCAGGCTAGCACAGATTAGAGTATAAGGACATGTCTCAAAAATTAAAATCAGCCCAGAAAAGAAGTAAACCATTCCTCCAGAATAACCAAGATTTACCAAATAGTAAAAACTGAAATAAAAAACATAATGTAAAAGTAATCTGTGTAATCAGTAATTTTATTAGACTACCATAAATGTTTTTATGTTCTGTGTCCATGTTTTGTAACAATAATTAGGGTCACACTGAAAACTGTAAATTCTTTGCATAATGACAAGAACATGGATCAACTGCATCGATCATCTATAAATGACCCATATGCATTATTTAGCATGGCAGTGTGTGTACGTGTGTGTGTGTTGTGCTGTGTGACATAGAGAGAGAGGCAGGCAGAGAGAGAGAGAGAGGGAAAGAGAGAGAGAGGGAGCAGGTCACTGTTGTGGGAACAGTAGGAGATAAAGATGTTTATGGCTAGTTTTCTCCTATGGTAGAATACAGATTGTGTCTATCAAACTTTCCTGAACATCAGTCAGTAAAGGTGAAGCTTATAGTTATACAATTGTTTGAGATTTCCATATTTATCTACATAATAAAATGTTGTCTTTACAATAAAGTCTTACCATTATGTTATGAAGAGTAACTACTAGATTTGTCTATTTCAACTTTTTAAGGACTGAGTAAAATTTAATTATACAAATGAACCACATTGTTTTTTATCACTTATGCATTGAAATGTATCTAGTTTATATAAAATTTCTGGTCATTATGAATACAACAGCCAAGAACAGGATTGAACAAATATTTCTGTTGTAATGGAAAGCAGGAATTTTTGGAAATAAGTTGGTTCTTGAGGTAGATCTGTTCCCAGTTTCCTAAGGAATCACTTCATGATTTTCCTAGTGGATCTAAAACTTAGCTTTTCTACCAGCAATAAATAAGTGTTCTTCTTTTCACACATCCTTGTTGATATGCCTTGTTGTTTGTTTTACTCCTCTTAGACATTCTGAAGAGGGTAATAAAAAATTTCAGTGTAGTTTTGATTTTCTTTTTCCTGTTGACTAGAGATGTTGAGCATTTTTTAAGGGCTTCTAGGCCATGTTATATTTTATCTTTTGAGAATCTACTGCCTATTTTTGCAAACCATTTTTTAATTTGGCTATTTGACTTTTTTGTTTATTTTGTTTTTTTGTTATTATTCTTTATATATTTCATTTATTAGCTTCTATTGTATGTATAGTTGGTAAAAACTCTTTTACCAAATGATGTTGTCCTTTTCCATACAGAAGGTTTCAGCTTTATAAGGATCCATTTACTAATTTTTGGTTTTGGTGTCTATGATGTTAGTGTCCTCCTCAGAATGTTTTTTCTTGTGACAATGAATTCTTAATTGTTTCATACTTTGCATTACACCACAGTAAAGTTACCTGACCTTATGGTAGAATTTTTGATCCAACTGGAGTTGAGTTTTGTGCCAATAATAAGTGTGGATCTCTAATATTATTGTACACTCAGCCGCTCAGTTTGACAAACACTATTTATTGCACATAATAAATTTTCTCTAGTGTATTATTGGATTTTTTCTAAAAAAATGTATCCATAGTTGTCACTAACTCTTATTTCATTTCTACTGATGAAAGTGCATTACTTTTATGACTCTTTATGATCACATAGTACAGTGTCATTTAGACAATTCTCTACTAAAACATTGCAAAATCTATAGTATAATTGGCTCGTTGTTTTGGTTTTTCAAAACTAAAGTGGTATATAACTCACTGTGTTGCACTGGCTTCAAATTCACAGCAAACCTCCTAATGATGTGGTAACAGATGCATGCTACCACACTGAGTAGATGTTTCTAAACATCTATTAATATTGTACTCTGTTTATAAATTTTAAAATTATGAAAATGGTGATATAAATTATGAGAAATGGGGCAAAGGAATCCACTGTCTAAGGCAAGAAAATGCCTTTTCCTATGTTGGATGGAGAGTTGAGTTCCTTATCTCTCCCCAGTGGGTATGTACTTCCAAGTTGTCTGTGATTAGGTTTGTACAGTTATTCACCCAAATATAGTCAATATCCAGTTGGGAAATCATGTTTGAGAATTGGTCAAAACTAATTTCAGGACAGGACAGCAAGGCAGCATCCTTATACAAGAAGTTATGATCCTCATCATTTAAGAATACGCTAGCTATCTAAAACAAAATGATTTGCACAGAAAATATATACATACAAATATCATCATAGATGTTGAGTAGATTGTATATATTTAGGAACACACATAGACACATGGATATAACAACAAACCAAGGTAAAAAGAAACTGCCATGAATATGAAGTAGACCAAGGAGCTGGAAATGAAAGGGAGAAATAGTGTAATTCCATTACAATATTTTAAAAAATTAAAAAGAAATACTAAAACCCATAAGATTGTGCTTTGAGTGAGATTTTTGAAGATGAATCTTTTTCTTTCCTACTGGTTAATATCAGCATAGTTAGCCAACTCTATAACATTAAAATGAAATAATAAGACAACTGAAAGTGAATTTATCTGTGTGGGCAGTCATTTTGAACTCCTTCACAGGTATTCCATATGTTACTTGCAGTTGGCATTCTGTAGAGAATTGCAAATGTTTACAAAGGCTTCAAGGAGAGGCCTTTTGGGCTTCAGAGCTTGAAATGAGTAAATTTGTTGAAATTATGTAAAGATTCATTTTTTAAAAATCATCTTCTGTAGTATTTTCTATACTATTAAGACCTTTTTTTTATCAGAGCTAAATACAAATGTGTTCTGCTCTCCCCTGACCATCTTCTTTAGCATCTATATTCCTGCCTTCTCCTAATATATATAGATAGATAATTTTAAAAATTTCAGGCTATACAAAAAATGATTTGTTGGAATTACGTTTAATTTGAGTCTGGTGTTTTGTAGTCATTCTTCCAAGTTATTTTTAGATTTGGTTGAATTCCATTGTTGAGTCATTCAAAACATTATTTAAGGTATCAGCAGCAGACATAATTACTTTAGAAAGCATAAAATACATTGTACCATTAAATTAGAACTAAAAACTAAAAAGTCCTAAATATGGTAAATTATTTTATTGAAGTCGTTGCTTTAACTCTTCTCAGGTGAACTTAGCAAATAGATAGTTAAAGAAATGATTCTTTTCATGATTGCCTTTGACCATTTCCCAAGTGTATCATTTCACAACTTCTGCTATATGTCCATCCTACTCATGACATATTCTTTTTCACACAAAATTTGTTCATTAGAAAAGTCACAATTCCCCTGTGCCCATTTGTTCAAAAATTTTCCCCACTTCCTCTTCTATTAGAACCAGTGTATCTGATTTTATGTAGAGGTCCTTGATCCACTTGGATGTGAACTTTGTACAGGGAGATAAGAATGGATCAATTTGCATTCTTCTACATGTTGACTGCCAGTTGAACAAGCAGCATTTCTTGAAAATGGGGTCTTTTCTTTTCCCCACTGGATGGTTTTAGCTTCTTTGTCAAAGATCAAGTGACCATAGGTGTGTGGATTCATCTCTGGGTCTTCAATCCTATCCCATTGATCTACTTGCCTATTGCTATATCAATACCATCCAGTTCTAATCACTATTAGTCTGTAGTAGAGGTCAGGGATAGTGATTCTCCTCAGAGGTTCTTTTATTGTTGAGAATAGTTTTCACTATCCTTTTTTTTTATCCCAAATGAATTTGAGAATTGCTCTTTCTAACTCTATGAAGAATTGAGTTGGAATTTTGATGGAGATTGCACTGAATCTATAGATTGCTTTCAGCAAGATGGCAATTTTTACTATATTAATCCTGCCAATCCATGAGCACAGGAGATTGTTTTATCTTCTGAGATCTTCTTCGATTTCTTTCTTCTGAGACTTAAAGTTCTTGTCGTAGAGATTTTCCAGTTGTTTGATTAGTGTCACACCAAGGTATTTTATGTTTGTGACTAATGATGTTCCCTCATTTCTTTCTCAGCTTGTTTATCATTTGAATATAGGAAGGCTACTGATTTGTTGGAGTTAATTTTATATCCAGACACTTTGCTGAAGTTGTTTATTAGCTGTAGGAGTTCTCTGGTGGAATTTTGGGGTCACTTAAGTATACCCTCATGTCATCTACTAATAGTAATGTTTTTGATTTCTTCCTTTCCAATTTGTATCCTTTTGATCTCCTTTTTCCTAATTACTCTAGTTCTAATTATAGATCTTCAAGTACTATATTAAAATATAGGGAGAGAGTGGGCCACCTTGTCTAGACCCTGATTTTAGTCCAATTTCTTCACAGAACACCAATGGCTTATACTCTAAGATCAAGAATTGACAAATGGGACCTCATAAAATTACATAGATTTTATAAGACAAAGAACCCTGTCAATAGGACAAAACAGCAATTAACAGGTTGGGAAAAGTTATTTACCAATCCTACATACAATAGAAGGCTAATATCCAATATATTCAAATAACTCAGGAAGTTAGAATCCAGAGAACCAGATAACCCTATTAAAATGGGGAATAGAGCTAAACAGAGAATTTTCAACTGAGGAAACTCAGATGACCAAGAAGCACCTAAAGAAATCTTCAACATCTTTTGTCATCAGGGAAATGTAAATCAAAACAACCCTAAGATTCCACCCCACATCAGTCAAAATGACTAAGATCAAATACTAATGTGACAGCATATACTGGTGAGGATGTGGAGAAAGATGAACACTCCTTCATTGCTGGTGTGATTGTAAGCTGGTACAACCACTCTGGAAATCAGTCTGGTGGTTTCTCAGAAAATTGGACATAGTATTACTGGAGGACCCAGCTATACCACTCCTCAGCATATACCCAGAAGATGCTCCAACATGTAATAAGGATACATGCTCTGCTATGTTCATAGCAGCCATATTTATAATATCCAGAAGCTGGGAAACAACCCAGATGTCCTTCAACAAAGGAATGGATACAGAAAATGTGGTACACTTATACAATGCAATACTACTCAGCCATTAAAAACAATGAATTTCTGAAATTTTCACGCAAATGGAGTGAACTTGAAAATATAACTCTGAGTGAGGTAACTTAGCCACAAAATTACACACACTGTATGTCCTCATTAATAAGTGGATATCTGCCCAAAAGTTCTGAATAGCCAAGATTCAATTCAGAGACCATATGAAGCCCAAGAAGATGGAAGACCAAAGTGCGAATGCTGCAGTGCTTCTTAGAAGGAGAAAGAAAATACTCACCAGAGGAAATATGGAAATAAAGTGTGGAGCAGAAACTGAAGGAAAGGCCATCCAGAGACTGCCCCACCTGGGGAATCCATCCCATATGCAGTCACTAAACCTGGATATTATTCTGGATTCTGGAAACTAATGGGAGCCTGATGTAGCTATCTCCTGAGAGCACTGCCAGAGGCTGACAAATACAGAGGCAGATTCTTGCTACCAACCCTTGGACTGAGCAAGGGGTCCCTGATGGAGGATTTCGTGAAGGGACTGAAGGCACCGAGGGAGTTGAAGCCCCTTGAGGGGGAGCAACAGTGTCAACCGGCCAGACTTCCTGGAGCTTCTAGGGACTGGACCAACAATCAAAGAATAAACATGGAGGGACTAATGGATCCAGCTGCATATGTGGCAGAGGATGGCCTTGTTGGACTTAAGTGGGAGAAGCAGCCCTTGGGCCTGAAGGTGTTCTATGCCCCAGTGTAGGGGAATGCCAGGGCAGGAGGATGGGAAGGGGTGGGTGGGTGAGGGAGTACACTCATAGAGGCAGGGCAAAGGGGGATAGGATAGGTGGTTTCCAAAGCGGAGACCTGGAAAGAGGAAAACATTTGAAATGTAAATAAAGAAAATATCGAATAAATAAAAAAGAAAAGTCACATTTCTCCACATGAATTTATTTTTCAAGGTTAATGTATTATCATTGATGGTCTTCTTTTCCTAAACTTTATTCATAACAGTACATTACATAGTTCTATAGCAGTACCCAATGAATGCTACCAAAATGGATTCCAGCAGTGGCAACTCTTTCCTTACTACCCACTCCAGTATTCTAGGTTTCTAATTGAAAGATAAATATGCACACTCTTTTTATTTTTATATGCCATAAACAGCTCCATAGTTGGCCACTTTCTAATATCCATATAGCTAATCTACCTCCCTCTGATATTCCCAAATTATTAATTGCTAAAAATCTATATTCTATCTTTGAGGCCCTAGACGGCCCTAGACCCACTGGAGGCCGTCCTCTTGGGACCAATCTTGCCTGGTTATGTTCTCTGTCCTGCACCTTCTTGGGTGTGGAGGTGTGGAGTTTTTCTTCTCCCTCTCCTGTTTGGGTGATTCTCCCTCTTCCTGCTCCTGTATGTCTCCAGAGAGGGAATCCTAAAAGTCCTAACTCTGACTGTCCTGCCAAAGCTTGGCTTTTTTTTGTTTTGTTTTGTTTTGTTTTTCAAGATAGGGTTTCTCAGTATACCCCTGGCTGACCTGGAACTCGCTCTGTAAACCAGGTTGGCTTTGAACTTAGAAATCACCTGCCTCTGTCCCTCCAAGTGCTGGTATTAAAGGCTTGTGCCACCACTGCTTGGCTTGACTATTGGCATCTTTATTTACCAATCAGAACCAAGTCGGGGCAGGGTTTTGCAGGGAACATAATTAGCATGGCAGTACAAACAGCTAAATAGCTCAGATCTTTAATGTGTTCTAAAGAATGAAGTAAATACAAGTTAGGTGCTTAGCGCATGATATTACTATAAGGAAGAGACTCTAGGAGGTAGAAAGTAGTGGAAGAAGTTTAGCTGAGGCTGATTTAGAAATGAAATTAGGGATAGTGGCTCCTCCCTCTTCATTTCTCCCTTTTACTACTCTGCTAGCAGGTGGGTTGTTTTGCTCTAAGACAATTATGAATGGAAGCCTACAAATCTATGAGCCAAATAAACTGTCTTTTATGAATTGATTTTCCACATGATTTATTGTAGTAACTGAGAAGGGCCTCACTTCAGGCATGATGATGATATTTTCAGAGTAGAGGTCTGGGACACAGAACAGCTCTCTTTGCAACCACTGCAGTTGGTACCATTGAAGCTACAAATACCATTTGTGTATGTCATGTTTACTACCAACAAAACTAAGGAGTAGTATCACCCCTTCTATTTCTCAAACCTTGAACAAAAGGATTTAAATGGGATGGAGGATGGTAGGGCAGGACTGGGTGAGTGAGATAAAACTAAAGACATTTGAAAAATACTGTGTGGAAACCTCATATTGTAGTATAGTATAAGGTTCACAGACACAGAGAGAGGGGAGGATGAAAGGGAAGGTTAATGCCTCCTCCAGATACTGGTGAATTGTCAATGCCCAGTGCCAGGTGTGAGTTACTTCTTTTATAGTTGTTGACCAGTAGATTTTCATAGAAGCCATCTCCCACAAACATTTCAACCTCTTGCCATTGCACTTAACTACTACACAGAACTCATGGATAAGACTACTGTTCAACATGTATATAGTTACCTATCTGGAAGCTTCACCACTAGCTTTCATAGTGATAGAAGTTGCTATCCATAATACTGGAGGAAATAATAATAGATTTATCCAGCTGTAAACTATGAGAAGTTTTAGAAATGAATGGCCTAGTAATTTATGAACATATTTACAATAATTACATGAATGTTTTAGTAGTAATCCACCATTATTAGCCTCGAATTAAGCACCACTCTATGAAATTCTTGACATACTTATCAGAGCCAAGACTTTTTGACTACACAATTCAAAGTCGTTATTCTATTTAAAGGGTATAGTATTAAGCTGACTTCTAATGACTTCTTCTTATATATAGATTATCGAATATTTCAACCCCAACTAGAGAAGTTTCATTTTACAGATGATACAATTAATTTACCTAAAAAATGGTAAATGTGCAAAGAGTAAGAAACTATAGAGTGCCCAGCATTAAATGGGACATCTAAATCAATATATATCCTATATGAAGACTCAGGAATCACTGCTGAAATGGGGAAAAGAAAAACCAGAGGTAGCTGACACAGCAAATCAATGTTTTCTCCACATGACAGTGCTTTGATATATATGAAATCATAGTGGCTATTACCACTTTTTAAATATTTTTCTTATTTTATTTTTGAAATTATAATTAAATTATAGCATTTATCCTTCAACTTTCCTTCCTCCAGAATCTTCTCTATACCCTTCCACTCTCCTTAAAATTCTTGGCCTCCTTTTTTACTAATAGTCATTGTATGCATGTGTGTGTTGTATGTGTGTGTGTCTGTGTATATGTATGTATTCCTAAATATATTCTGTTCAATCTATATAATGTTACTTATATTATGTTTTCAGGGTTTACCATTTGGAATTATTGTTTTATAATTCTTGCTTATAAAATTGACCTTTGTGGTATTCAGCATTTGAGTATCCTAATTTAGTACTATGTGTAACTTTACATAATGCAAGGCTCATCCTAATATCTTCTGTCTTGTGTGACACATGATGCTTTAGCCACAGGAAAATACTACAAAACACAAATCAGACAACGCAAAAACCAAGATCTTTAAATTCTGACTACTCTGACTAAAAATTATTTCAATGGTTTCTAGGAAGAATATCTAGCTATAATCCAAGATGAGAAAAAAAATCTGTTATCTGTTGATAGCTATTATAAATAATTCTAGAAATCATAGCACCTGAACAAGAGAAAGAAGTTACTGTTTCTAACTTCAGTGTGGCGGAAGCTCATTCGTAGTTGATGGGCACTTTTATCAATCTCAGTTCTGCTTTCTTTATATACTGTCTTAGCAGTTTCAGAGAAAATACAATAGTTGCATCTTCATCATACAAAATTTTCCACGAATGAAATACAATGTTCCACATTTACTGCTTTGTAAAATAAATCCTATGATCCAACAGATACCAAGATAACTGAGAATGTCACCAAACCTAAATGGCCACGTCTCTAGAACTTGCCATAATGCAGAAAGAGCATGAGTATTGGTGGCTTGATACTATTTCAGCTACAGAGGGGAAAACATTTCAATGTTTTGATTTAATGAACAGAAGTTTGTTTTTGTTTTTGTTTTTTATTTTATTTTTCTTTTTTCAGAGATAAAGAAGATATCATATGATATGTAAATAAAGAAAATATCTAATAAAAATAAAATAAAAATGCCAAGTACGAGGAAAAAATATACATATCTCAAAATGAAAATAAGAAAAAAGAAACAGTGTTGAAAAATAGACATTTATAGTTTTACAACTGAATGATTTTGAGATGAAGTAAATATAAAAGTCAGCAACATTGTATCCATCATGGTTAAGCAAATTAGCCCAAAAATCACTAAAAAATCACAATAGAAACAAAATGGTGAAAGGGAAATTTGCACTTACTAAGTAGATCTAAATTATTTTTAAAATTCCCTCATGTCTTCAGTTATAGCTTGTTCCCAAAGAATTCATTTAATGATATTTTGGTATAAAATATATTAATGCAATTGGAAAGTGTATGTTTTGAAAGTGAAGGTTTTTCAAATATAAATAAAACTTGAAAGTGAGTAAATATTTAATACAAACCTTCATTAAATATGCTAGTAGTGCTTAAAAACAAAGAATCCCATTTATTCAAAATCAATGTATCATCACTAATGTTTTATCATGTTTAATGATCTATGTACATGTCTCTTAAGAAACACAACTAACCCCCTCTCATCTCAAGACCCTAGGACCATTTAGGAGGAGAGAACAGGAAGATTGAGAGAGCCCTAGGAGGTTTATGTGCAACTAGTGTTTTTTCAATGCAGTTGGACAATTGCACATAAGACCTCAGAGTGGCTGTGATGATGTGCACAAGACCTAAGCTAGATGAAGTCATACAAAATCCAAGCATGGAAGGGAAAAATGGATATGAAGCCCACGATTTATTTAAATATATGTTCCCTGGTAGATTAATCGTAACCCTGAGGATGGCCTTGTATCATTAATTTTCCAATAGTCAAACTGAACTCAAAGAGAGAAAGAGAGAGAGAGAGAGAGAGAGAGAGAGAGAGAGAGAGAGAGAGAGAGAGAGAGAAGAAAGGAAAGAAAGAAGGAAAGAAAGATGAAAAGACACAAAGCTGGGTGGGTAACAAAGACAGGTTGTATCTAGAAAGATTTGGGATTATGGATGAGTAAAATCAAAATACACTGTTAAAAAACTCTCAAAAACAAGGAAAACCTGAGACTGTAGTGATAGCTTAGTAGTTAATAGCAGTTATTACTTTTGTGAAGGACATGAGTTCAGTTTCTAGCACCCACATAGTGAATCACAGCCACCAATAACTCTGGTTTTAATAGATCTGACATCTTTTTCTGACTTCCATAGGCACCAGGCACCCCTGCAGTACACATATATACAAGCAGTTAAAACATTCATATAAGTAAAAATAAACAAATTGAAAATATTTAAAGTTGAAGATCAAAGTACATGTTAGCAGTATTGAAGCAAGGTACTCACCACAGGAACTGATACCTTTCTCCCAACTAGCCAATTAGTTACTAATTCCACATGTCAAATTGAATGGATTAAGTGATGGTCAGCTAGGCTAGGAAAGCATTATTTTTGGCTGTGTATTTGACTATGTGGTGGCTCCCATACATACTTTGCACTGGAGTCATAGACAGAACAAAAATAATTGCTGTCTCAATGTGTGTGATCATCAAGGCATCAAGGACCAGAGAGAAAGAGAGAGAGAGAGAGAGAGAGAGAGAGAGAGAGAGAGA
>JADRCC010101946.1:0-10650 GCA_019843855.1 Hylomyscus alleni
CCAGGGGAGTAGTGCTTGGTGCTCAGCAGTTCTCAGGCCTAAGGCGAACATCTGGTGCTAGATCTGCCAGGGAGCCTGATGCTCTCTCTGATGAGTGCAGTAGTTGAAGAACCCCAGGCCTGAGCTTCAGCTGCCACTGTGTCCAGAACAAACACCATTAGGGAAAGCAGGGAGAGATTGCTTGAAGGAGTTGCAACCACTGAAATCTAGTGTTGAAGGAATGGCAGAAGAAGAGCAGCTAGAGTACTAGATATCTCCCAAGGGACACTTGAGGATGCCAGAAAGGGGCAGCAGGTAGGGGCATCTGGGAAGCAGTGAACAGCTACACAGGCAAGAATAATTGACCAGGGACAAAAAAGACATGGAGGTTTTGTATAATGTTTTATTGCGACAGTTCAGTTGTATTGTGTGTTGGCATTGTGTCACTATCTACATCTCAAACATTTTCATCTTCCTAAACTAAAAAACCTGGACACCTTAGATGAACTTGAACCCCACCCTGTCTGATTCTGACTGACCTGAATGTGGCCTCCTATGGTTTTGGTCAGCCAATGAATAATTTCACTTAGCATGTCCTCATCCACTTGCTTATTATTTGACACTTGAACTGTGTATGAATGCAGCTGCTGTAGTATTCTCTTGGGTACATACCCACAAGTGAGACTGCTAGATCATATTGCTTCCAGAGCCGCTGTGAGCTATTTCATCTCTCCTTGCGATGCACATTAGTTCCACTGACCCTACTTCCTTAACAACACTTACGGTGCTGGGAACCATAAGTTAACATTAATCTGTTCTCTGCTTCTAACCAACACCTCCAGCCCCCTACCAGCTATTTTCCTGTGACTTGGCATTGCATTTCCCCAATGACCAGTGATGCTGTCAACTGCTACAGTTATGTGTAGATCATTGGAGAAAACACCTATCCTTTGCCAATTTTTGAATATCAACATTTTACAAATGGTTTATATCTTCTGGGCGTATGAATTCATTTATCAAATCTGTGACCTGCAGACACTTCCTCCATTCGGTGGCATATCTCTTCATTTTATTTTTTGGTGTGTGCATGTGTACTAGGCAAGCATTGCACCATTCATCCTCAGCTCCAGCCAAGTTGTAGATTTCATCTCCTATACTTCAGTCTGTAGTCCTCTGGTTTGTGGTAAGGACTGTCATATCATTTTTTTTTAAAGATTTATTTTTTTTTATGTGTATGAGTACACCGTAGCTGTACAGATGGCCATCAGCTATCATGTGTGTGGCTGCTGGGGATTGAACTCTGGACATCTGTCAGTGTAATATACTTTAGCTGTCTTCAGACACACCAGAAGAGGGCGTCAGATCTCATTACAGGTGGTTGTGAGACACCATGTGGTTGTTGGGATTCGAACTCAGGACCTTTGGAAGAGCAGTCAGTGCTCTTACCTGCTGAGCCATCTCGCCAGTCCATCACTTTCTTGAGCATATTCATTCAAATCTGGTTTCTGACCCCATTAACTGTCTCTGTTGGCAGAGATTTCAGCAGATTTCAAAGAGCCATCATCCCTACCAGGCAAAGAAAAGTCACCTCCAGCAACAGTGTATGGGCCTCCATTGACACCACAACCCTCGCCTTTGAGTGAACTCCCCCAGGCTGCTCCTCCACCTAGTTCCCCCACACTGCCAGGGCGCCTTGAAGACTTCTTGGAGAGCAGCACAGGGCTGCCCCTGCTGACAAGTGGGCATGAGGGACCAGAACCTCTTTCCCTCATTGACGACCTCCACAGCCAGATGCTGAGCAGCTCTGCCATCCTGGACCACCCCCCATCACCCATGGACACCTCTGAATTGCACTTTGCTCCTGAGCCCAGCAGTGGTATGGGCCTGGACCTGGCTGTTGGCCACCTGGACAGCATGGACTGGCTGGAGCTGTCATCTGGTGGCCCTGTGCTCAGCCTGGCTCCCCTCAGCACTGCAGCCCCCAGCCTCTTCTCAATGGACTTCCTGGATGGCCACGACTTGCAGCTCCACTGGGATTCCTGCTTGTAGCCCTCTGACTCCAGACATGCACTAGGGAAGGCTCAGAAGTTGGGGAGCCACAGAACCAAAGCCAGTGTATGCTCCCTGTGACTGTGAGCCTTGACAATCACAGTCCCTAGGGGCTGCAGCAAACCCTATACTTGGCTCAGGCTCACCCTGGGCAGTGGGCATAAGCTTTCAAGAAACAACTCTGGGCCCATGCTGAGGTTCTGGGAGGCTGGCCAGAGCCAGTTCAATTCGACCTCCTTTTCTGAGGTCAGAGGTGCACATCTGGGTGAAGTTGTTGCCCAAGTGGGCTTAGAGCCAACTCTCCTTCCAAGTCTCTTCCTTCAACTCTTCCTTCAGTGCAAGGAAGAAACTGGCCAGGCCTCTCTTCACCCATTCCCTATTTTAGCCAGGCCCACAACCCGGCACCCTGCCATTTTAGTCTTGGTGTATAGTATAACCAGTGGTGGCAAAAATCTGTATAGATGTATATACCTCTATATTATTATATATCAACTTACATATATACATATATTTTTAGGGGTGGTGGGAAATGGGTGTGGCTACTTCCACCTGCTTTCACACGTAAAAAGCCTGGAGGGCTGCTTGGGGCTTGATACAGGGTCATTGTGAGAAGTGTGTTATAAGACCCAGTACCCAACCTGGCATGCAGCTGCCCAGGCTCACCCCACACATGTATGTGACATGTAGACAGACACCTGCCATTGCCTACACGCCACCCTGCCCTGCTTCCTGGCTCCTTAGTGCCACAAGGGCAGAGGTGCTTCCTGGTCCTCCTCCAGGAGTTCTCGACCCACCCACATTCCGTCCCACCTCCCCACTGCAGCCACCCTGGCCTGGGAGTGGGAGTTGGGTGGGTCCCAGTGCATCTGCTGGGGGCTGAGAGGTACCTTCTGCCCAACACCAGCCTTGTTCTGTCCTGACTCAATACAGAGAAGGGATGGAGCCATCAAAAGCAGTGCTGGGACAAAGGCGGGGAAGCTGTGTGAACTTTTTAAAATAAAACAAAAACACCGACTTGCCAGTCTGTTGTATTTGATCCATCAGGGTTAAGAAATATGGCTGGGGCTGGGGTCCTGGGTCTATTCCATGCTGGCACCTAGAGGCCACATAGTGGCCCTAGTTGCATCAGGTGTACTTGAAATAAACATTCAGCAAGGGCCCAGGCATCAGACCATCTCAGGTGGGATAGCCTTTGTGGAACTCAGGGCTTGGCTCAACAAAAGATGGGAGGCTTGCCCTCACAAAAGGTTTATTTACAATAAAGGTCAAGAGGCCTTTTCTGCCATTAGCCTGCCTACTTCCTGAGCAGAGACCAGCTCTCTGCTTCTTCACAAGGTTTTTGGTTAGTATTTCATATGGCTGGCGTCCAGGGCTTCCTTAAGGACTCTGGAGGACACTCCTCAGGACTACGTTAAGGAAAACAGCTGAGGCGGCCACCAGGATATGCTTTTGCCAACCGTGGGAGCCTGAACTGGAGAGGCCCAGACATGGATCGTGGGTCCTGAGTAAGCTCTGGAGTATGTCTTTCCCTGAACCTCCTAGCCTGAGGAGGGAGGCCTGAGGCTGGCCAGGGCTCTGCCTTCTATTGAAGGGAGGAGCCTGCCAGGCAGTCTATGATGGGTAGGCCTGGGAGCCACAGAGCAGCTAGAAGGTGCGTCATCCATCTATGTCCCAGCTGAAAAGATGATGCTTCACCAGCATGTCCTGAACACCCTCCTTCAGTGGCTGCTTCTCCTCCTGTGCACAGAACAGCCCCAGTCACCGGCAGGAACCACCCTGCAACCACACAGGTCACTTCTTCAGCCCACATTGCACCACAGCCCTCCTGGCAAAGCCAATGCCAGGGACCAGCCAAGTCACATACTCACCTCTCTCCTAGCAGGAAGCTCCCAGTCCTGGGAGAGGCTGAAGGCGAAGCAGCACAGGACGCTAGGACCAAAGAACAGTCTCTGGTCATGCGGGGCTCTTGTGCCAACCTGCCAGCTTCCTTCACTGCCAAGTTCTAAGCCCTGCAGAGCTGCCCACTCACCGGAGCTCGCACTTGATCTGGACCCAACCAGGGCTACGCAGGAAGGACCAGGGCTGGTACCACTTCTCCACAGTAGGCAGGCTGGAGCAGAGTACCTCCAGCCACAGGTGTAGGACCTGCTCACTGAGAAGCAAGAAGGCTAAGGCTAGGGCCTTCCCGGGAGCTCCTGAGCACCCTCCATAAGAGAGGTCGGGAGGCCTCCCATGGGTCAGAATCCCCGAGGACCTCCTTCGCACACTGGCTCTGCCCTGTGGGATACCCTTTGAAGGTCCCTCCTCTACACTTACTTGAGCCCCACGCAGATAAGTGACCGGAGCTTGACGTCCATTTGTGCGTGTGCTGCATCATGGGTCACATTCACAGACTGCACAGCCTGAGGAGGGCACACTGTCACTTAGGTGCCAAGTGGCTGGCCAGAGAGATCTTAAGAATGCTGGCAAGTAACTTACCCGGTACAGCAACTCTTCAGGGGTCAGGACTTTGCCATCTTCATCCAACCTGCAAGAACAAGAGTGCCATCACTGGCTGCTGTGCTGGGCATGGCAAGTAACACAGGCAGTATATATTACCTGTATGTCTTACAGAGCACCAGGCGGGAGTACACAGAATCAAAGTCTCTCTCGACTTCCCGGCCTGCTGCCTGTGGTGGACAAGACATGGTGAGAATGAGGACGGGGCGGGTGAGTGCATGCCGCTGCCCTACAAGCTCCTTCCACCTCCTCCAGGAACCCAGGTGAGGACCGAGGTGAGCACCATGGGCCCTGTAGTACTGAGACTGAGAAGGCACAGGGACCCATGGTGATCACCTCCTCAATAAACAGCCAGGGGTGGCAAGCCCCTCCAAGCAAGGATGGCTTCTTCAGTCCATGTTCAAACAGGGCCTTGAGGGCTGGGCAGAGGGTCCCTCGCACCAGGTCTGTTACTCCTTCTGTCACAGAGTCGTCCCCTGCAATGGAGTACTGGTGGAGAGAACATTTGATAAGTGCAGGCTGACACCTGCAGCCAGCCACCCCTTCCTGTCACCCTGGCAGCTGTCACAAGCCAGGGCTCCCTTGGAACATGGACCTGGTAGGATGTTCCCACACTGGGGGTTGCAACAAGGAGCAGCTCTACAATCTTACCTCTTTGCTTCGCTCGTCCAGGACCTCCACAAACTTGGCTGGAAACCAGCCTGGGGGGGGGGGGGGGGGAGCAGCTGTGTGGGGAGCAGTAGCTGTCCCAGCCCTTCCCCCCCAGGTCCAAGAACAAAGGGCTCCCAAACCACCCAGAACCTTCAAGCAGGCCAGGCATGCCAAGAGGAAAGAAAAGCCCAGCACCCTCAGAGGCCAGGCTGCACAGGCCATAGAAGAGGAAGGACTAGTAGAGCAAGGCTCATCTCCCTTGCCAGCCTGCAGCAGACAAAAGCCCTCACCTCTCAGGCCGTTCAGCTCACCCACCCAGCAGTGCTCATCCTTCTGAGAAATGATCTGCAGGAGAGAACAAGCCAGGGCTCAAGGCCTTCACAAAGCAGGTGTCCTCAGTACCCGCCAGGCTGAGATAAAGCTTATTCAACATCAGCTCGCTACAGGGAAGGTGGGGAGGAGGCAGCAGGAAGCATGCGTGCTAGGCCCACACACACCGTGATGATGTCATTTTTGCGGAAGCCTAGCTCATCATCATCATGCCGCTCAAAGTCCAGCAGGGCCTTGGCCCGGCGCCGGTGGCTGCGTAAGCATGCCACATAGTTCTCATGGTCCCGCTGGTGGCTCTCCATGCTGTAGTCTGGAGTCAGCTCCTGCCAGAAAGGAAAGGCCCACAGTGGCGGAGGAGCCTCAGTGCCAAGAATGGGCTGGGTCAAGGAGAGCCCCAAGTTGAGGGGAGCCTGCCACTCACCACACTACAGTTCTTGGGGTCCGTGCACTGGAAGTGGCGTGCCACACGCAAAATGGCTTCTCGAAGGTCAGCCACCAGCTCTGTTTGCTTGATGTTCTTTGCCTTGAGAGCTTCTAGGTCGTCCTCTCCTAGGGGGCACACTGGCATAGTAACTGGTGCTGCCCAGCCTCCATTTCCCACTAGGACACAGGCGGTAAATGATTCTGCCCAGCCTCTAGAAGAGCCAGCACAAACCCACACTTGGGCTCACCAAAGAGCAGGGAGGTGATGCCAGACTTCCTCCGCTGGGTCCTGCGCCGTACAACCTGTAGAGAGGTCAGCCGATCAGCAGTGGGCAAAGCAGCCACTCAGAAAGGGAAGACACTAACTTGCTTGTGACTCACTAGTGCTTAGCATTTCTAATGGCTGAAGCCGACTCTTGAGATCAAGCCATATCTTCAGCTCAGGCTATGGATGATGTCCTACTCTTAAACTACCCAGTTCAGAGTTGAGGAATGCACGTTACCCAGGAAACCTAAGATCACCCCCTAGTGGCTGTCTGATGGTCTAACTGGGCCTTTGTAGGCAGATGCAGAGCCAGTGGGATAGACAGAGGCTCAGCAGGGAAGGGCCAGTCTGTTCCCCACACCCCCTCAATCTGGGCTCTCTTGAGAACTCCATGATTTGGCAAAGACAGGGCCTCCCTACTCAGCCCACCTGAGAGAGGTTGGTGGTAGTGCTCGTCCCCAGGGTCTGTCCTTGGTCTGCAATAATGTAGGCTAGATGCTTGCGGCGCTGGGTCTCCACGGCCACATCAGTGAGGGAGCCAGCCAGCCGCATGGCCTCCCCCAGCAGCAGCTCTGCATCGTCCATCTGGGCAGGAATGTCTGACAGCGTGTTGAAGATGGAAGCTGAGTTCTCTGACTGTATCAGCTCTTCTTCCTGGAGTGGGAGAGTGGCACTGGCACCCTCCTCAGAAACCTGTGCCCTTTAGCACTCCCAGGAAGGTCCCCCAGCACACCCGCACTCAAGGCTTCTCTCAGGCAACACTATGTTGAAGACTGGACTACTGCAGTGTGTCTCCAGAGGACGACACCAGGGCTACCATATTTGGTACATGCTTTCCTGTTCTGTCTAGAAGCTAGGTAGCCCCGAACAGTGGACAGGAGACTCTGCAAAGCACCTTAAGGCGTAGCATGCCCAGTGTAGTCTGGAACAACACCAGGGAGCCCTCGTAGAAAAACAGGTCCCAGATGCGCAGCAGCAGTCTGATGTGCACCACGCTGGCGAAGGCCGTGAGGAACCAGTGCAGTGTGATCAGAGACAACTCTGCCAATAGATACCAAAGATGCCTGTAGGAACAGCCTGGGCAAATATGGGCCGGATCCCAAAGAGTAGCAGAGGGGGAGGGGGGAGAAGGAATGGGAAGGGAAGGGGTCAGATGCCTGCAGCCTGGCCATCAGCCTCGGCTGCCTCAAAACATCAGAGCTCAGAGTTGGCACTACCATCTTGGGATCCATGGACCTTGGGGGAAGAAGGCAGCCAGGTCTCACCAATGTCATGTTCCTGCAACAGCTTGTCTAAGCGAGGCAGATACTGGACAATCAGGTGGCGCAGGACCCGCTGGTCAGTCTGGACACCCAGCAGGGTAGTGCTGAAGTAGGAGGCAGGCAGCAGGTCCTCAGTAATGGCACACATCATCCAGAAGGCATCCTCCTCCTCCAGGAATAGCAGGAGGCAGGCAGCCACCTAGCCAGAGAGGGGAACATGGGGCTTCTACCCAAGTATTCATGTGAATCAGAAAAGGGGCCCCCTTCTAGGATAGATACTCAGGAAAGGCTCTTGGGGACACCTCCTGAAGGCATGCCTCTTCAGGAGGGTTGAGAGGGCCCCTAGGAAAAAAACAAAGATCCCATGGCCCGCCTTGGGGACTCCCAGGTCAACCCCTGCCTCCCACCCTTACAGCACCTTAAGGGGAAACATGCCCCAGAAAAGGCCTGGAGAAGACCCTGGTATACCAGTTGCCACCAGGCTGCTCACCATGCCTGTGCCCTGGCAGTAGCCAATCTCTGGGTAGAGCCAGGCCAGTGCTCGGAGGACTCTGCGCAGGCGAGGAACCCCGATGCTGTTCACATTGGCAAAGCAGGCGTTGCTGGGCATGGTACGGAGCAGGTCCTTTTCGATCTGTCAGATCCCCATACCACCCCAAAAGACTTTGATGCAACTGTAGACGGATGCCCATGCAGCAGAGAAGCTGTAGGTGGCTTGCTTCTGTCCCATACCAAGGCTAACTATCCCTTCTCCAGGATTAGAGCCCATCAAGTATAAAACTGAACCCACACCAAGCCACCTGGGAACCCCTTTTCTGATTCACATGCATATCTGGGTAGAAGCCCCATGTTCCCCTCTCTGGCTAGGTGGCTGCCTGTCTCCTGCTACTCCTAGAGGAGGAGGATGCCTTCTGGATGGTGTGTGCCATTACTGAGGACCCGCTGCCTGCCTCCTACTTCAGCACCCACATCCGGATTTAAAATTTCTTGCTCTTCCTCATGTGGAGCCATCTCCATGTCCTTCCCACACTCTGGGACCTTTAGATAACTCTCCCTGCAGCCCTGAAGGACCTGGAAAGAAGCAAGTTCACTCTAGGCCATATTCATGAGTAAAAGGGCTAACCACCCTGCCAAGGAGACTAACAAGGGGAAGTCTCAGAGGTGACAGGCTCTGCCCAGCACTTCCTCCTGACTGGCTGGCTGCCCCATGTTACCTGTTTGGCAGCAATGGTCTCATCGTTGGAGCTGTTCTTTACAATCTCACGGTAGGACAACTCAGAGTTCCTCTTCTTCTGCAGCGCCCCAGAGAGCCGCATCCACAACTGGAGAGAGAAGCCATGGAGCAGTTTCTCTTGGGACAGACCAGGGCACTTTCAAGCCCCTAGGAGATCCTTGTCTTTGTGGCCATCTTACCTGTGGCCTCATGCTATGTGGGATGCCAGCCAGCACTAGGGAACGGAGTTTCTCAGAGCGGGGGAGGGAGACTGCAATCTTGTCCCAGGTGAGATCGCCAACATCATGGTTGTGGGTAAACTCCAGGTGAGCCTGCCAACGTAGCCTCTGCGGGGGGTCCTCTACTAGGGGTGAACCTGTCATCTGGCTGCATCCAGGCTCAGAACCTTCCACCAAGAGAGCAGAGGAGGGAGGAGAACGTGTTCCTTACCCCACACTCTGCACAACAGCCCTGGGTGCCCTGATGCGTTCACTCAGGACTGTCTCGAGGCCAGGTGGCTCCTCTGAAATAGACTCACTGCTCGAAGCCTCCTGGAAGCTCTAGCTACACATTCTTCTTAGTGGCAAGGGAGAGCCAAGCAGACCCTCTTCTCAAAGCAGCCTGACCCAGAAACCAGGTCTCCATCCTCCAGAGGCTCTGGATACCAAAAATTCAATCCATTGTAATGGGGTCCCTGGACCTTTTCTTTTCTTTTCTTTAAAATTATATTTACTTCGTGTATGTAGGACATGTCAGATCATGTCAGTGTCAGAAATGTCTAATGCCCCCCCCACCGATCTCAGGCTCAAAATTGAAGGCTTCCTAGGTTCAGTCTCTCGTCACCCCTCCCTTCTTACCCCTCCACTCCATTTCTCTCCAGCAAACCCTTCACTCCATGGAACCTTTGCGAGTCATTGCTCTTCCCGTTATATCCCCCTCCTCCCACCGAGTCTGCACTCATTCTTCCCATCTGAGGAGCCTCACTTAACTCCCTATGTGTAACGACTTCACCTCCCTCTTTGCTATGCATGGAATGGTCTTCACAGGTCTTCTTGCCCCAGCATGCTCTACTTCTGCTTGATTACAGCCTGCCTCTCCACCAGAATGGGAACTCTGTGCTCAAGACCATCTTTGGGAACATAAATGGGAAGAAAGGACAAGGCACCGTAGCCTCATGAACCCCATGAACAGACGAGGACAAAGTCTGTGGCCAGCAAACAATCTGTGTGGTGAGGCTTAACCACAGAGCCTCCTCAGCACTCATCCTAAGCCAAGCCCTTGTCTGAGCTAGCCCTAAAAACCGTGTCAGCATCACACTGAGAAAATGCCCAAGTCCTAAGTGTGCATCTTTGATGGTTGTCAATAAACAAATGTTAAAACACTGCCTGCACGTTTGTGAACACTCTCAAGCCTAAATCTGGTGACCTATTGACTCGGATTGATTTCCATCATTCTAGAAAGTCCTCTGTGTCCCTCTCAACCTTAGCATTTAACTTCCATCTTATTGCAAATTAGAAGACCAAGGAAAACTAAGGCCTGAATTGGAAATCCGAGTGAAGTTGGGTGCTTCAGCTACGGAACTGCTCCTGCTCTTCCTGAGGACAGGCCGTCAGTGCTGGCTAACGGTCTTCCCAATAAGCACCTAGGCAGACGCTCTCTTAGAGAGAAATGGCTCTGCCGAGAATG
The DNA here is from genome assembly GCA_019843855.1 of Hylomyscus alleni. Taxonomy (NCBI): domain Eukaryota; kingdom Metazoa; phylum Chordata; class Mammalia; order Rodentia; family Muridae; genus Hylomyscus; species Hylomyscus alleni. The sequence goes on from JADRCC010101946.1 coordinate 10,358, forward strand.
GCAACACACACGTTTAATCCCAGCAACCAGAGGCAGAGGCAGATGGATCTCTGTGAGTTCAAGGCCAGCCTGATCTGGATAGTGAGTTCCAGGACAGCCAGGATTCTGTACAAAGAGCCTGTCTTAAAAAAGAAAAAAAAAAGCCGGGCGGTGGTGGTGCACGCCTTTAATCCCAGCACTTGGGAGGCAGAGGCAGGTGGATTTCTGAGTTCAAGGCTAGCCTGGTCTACAGAGTGAGTTCCAGAACAGCCAGAGCTACACAGAGAAACCCTGTCTCGAAAAACCAAAAAAAA
>JADRCC010102026.1:0-10439 GCA_019843855.1 Hylomyscus alleni
GTTTCCGGGCCGCCCCAAGATGGCGCTGGTTTCTACTGCGCATGTGCTTGCCCATAACCAATCACTGCACCTATGCAAATGAAGTGCCTTTGGTGCACCAATCCCAGCCGCCTCGAGTCCTATATAAGCAGGGCTTCTTCGGGCCTCTGGGTCTTCGCTGCCATCTAAAAGAGCTGTACACATTAAAGCTACGCTGGAAGGATTCCTCTAGTGGTGCGTCGTCTTTGACCGCGGCAAGATCCTAAGTTCAAGGGCAGCCTGAGTAACATAGTGGGTCCCTTCCACAAGCAAGGTAAATATTCCTAGGCAAAATATGGTGGGACACATTAGCAATTCCAGCTCCTCAGATTCAGGAAGTCCATAAGTTTGAGGCCAGCCTGGGCAATAGAAACTCTAGTTCAAAAAGGAAAATACCAAGAGAGCATGAGGGAGTAAGAGGAGGAATGTCCAGGGTGGGGAGGACATTACCCTCAAGTTCTTTAACTGCTGACTCCGGAAACCAACTGGTACCAGCTTCAAATGGATAAAGATGGGCTTTCAAAGATTCACCTTAAGTGGTTTTATCACATATATGGTACATTTTTGACCTCTTAGTGACTAACATACTTAAGAAGGCATCAAAAATTGTCATCCAGGTAATCTTGCTAATTAAAATGTGGGTATACACTCTTTTCCTCTGACAAAATAAGTATTTGATATTCTATACATGAAATATATTGGTGCATAATCTGTGTTTAATAAGCAGCACTGTTTCCCCAACTTGTCAAGAGATTAAAATTTTTGATTGTCGGTCTGTCAGTGCTACAGACTTATTCTACTAAACCAGAGTCTAAACTTCCCTTAAGTAACTTTTGTGTGATGCTAATTGTTCTATGCTGTATGTACCGATGCCACTTAAACTATGCAAACTTTTAAAAGATTGAGAGGTAGTGAATATTTGCATATATATGTGACTACTTAATTTTCAAAAGTTTGACTCTTGTTGGTTGTTTCCATAAAGTGTTGTACCTAATGTGTATGTTTTACTTGGTAGCTAAAGTGAACACTTCTAGTTTCTTTGGAAAGTTAGTTATGCCAAATGATGTTTTTCTAGGGCACACAGGTGGAAGGATGTCTTGCTAAAGCAAACACGTGAAAGACTGTTTTCCTAAAGCAGACACAGGTGAAAGGATGTTTGGATATAGCAAACACATGGAAGGCGGTTGATGAAGAAATATAAATAGGAACCCACAGACAGTGGGAGATGAGCACTGAGCTTTGGTTTGGTTTGTTCTGCCTTGCTATTCTTCATTCCTTACTAAAGACACGCATGTATTGGCTCGCTTTACATAGCCTTTTGAGCTCAACTTGTGATAACGCTAACATTGAGAGAAGCTACTTGCTCCAAGGCTCAAGAGATTTCTGTTGCAGCTTGTGGCTTCTGTGGCCTTGCCTCAGGCTGTTTCAAGAACCTAGCTGTTTCTTCAGGGTTGAACTGCTGCTGCCTGGTGTCTGCTTGCTGAAAGGACTGGACTGTAGCTGCTGGTTTGTGCCTGGTGTTTGCCTGCCTAGAGGACTGATCTGCAGCTGCTTAATTGTATTTGGTGTTTGTTATGGGACTGAACTGCTGCCCAAGAAGATTAAGTTCATCCCCAAAGAACTATTGCTGAATAGGTCCATTTTTCCTCTATCCTAATAACTTTTCTCTTCCACTACCTCTGCTGGATAGCTAGAGGAAAAGTTGAACCCAAATTAAAAGTAGGTTGCGTTGCACTTTCCTTTCTGCCACCCCCATGCCATCCAGACTGAGGAAGACCTGGAAACTCAAGGGCCACATGAGCCATGGCCATGGCCACATCGGTAAGCACGGCAAGCACCCAGGGGCAGTGGGAATGCTGGGGGCGTGCATCACCACAGCATCAATTTTGACAAACATCATCCAGGTTACAGAGCTTCTGCCCAACCGTCAAACTGGGTAAATTGTGGACATTGGTCAGCGAGCAGACACGGATCAATGCAGCAAAAAACAAGACTGGAGCTGCCCCCATCACTGATGTTGTTCTAGCGGGCTACTACAGAGTTCTGGGCAAGGGAAAGCTCCCTAAACAACCTGTCATCGTGAAGGCCAAACTCTTCAGCAGAAGAGCTGAAGAGAAGATTAAGGGTGATGGAGGTGCCTGTCTTCTGGTGGCTTGGGAGGTTAAACACTAACATTTTCAAAAAATAAATAAATAAATAAAAGGTGGGTTGCCACAATGTAAGCCTACAGATAGCTGTCTTTTAACACCCTACAAAAGAACATGGATAACACCTTTGAGATGCTAGGGCATAATCCACAAGACAAGTAGAATGGACTTTGAGTATGCCTGAACAAAGGTACATCTTCTAAACCTCAGTTCTTAAAATTGGGCCTGAAGGGTTTACTGGCACTAACTCCTTGACATGTCCCTCACTCCCCCAGTGTGGAATCAAATCAGATCAATCAAGGATGAATTTCTCCCTCAGTTGTGGGACTATGGATAGCAAACCAGCAGATGATAATTAGCAATGTTGTCATGGTTTGAATATGCTTGACCCAAGGAGTGGCATTATTTGGAGCTGTTGCCTTGTTGGAGTAGGTGTGTTATTGTGGTCATGGGCTTTAAGACCCTTGTCCTAGCTGCCAGGAAGTCAGTCTTCTGCTAGCTGCCTTTGGAACAAGATGTAGAACTCTCAGCTCCTCGTGCACCATGACTACCTGGATGCTGCCATGCTCCCACCTTGATGATACTGGACTGAACCTCTGAACCTGTAAGCCAACTCCAATTAAATGTTGTCCTTATAAGACAGTCATTGCCTCAGTCATTGTGTCTCTTCACAGCAGTAAAACCCAAACTAAGACACATGTCTTCAGTAAATATTGTTGAGAGACAATGGAAGAAGTTGTAAGAACTAAAATATAGTCTCAATAGGCATGGCAGCACTTGCCTGTAAGCTCAGAACTTAGAAAGCTGAAACAGGAAGTTTATAAATTTGAGGTCAACCACAGCTTCATGATGAGACTTTATCTTGAATCAACAAGATGGAACTGCTTATTCCAGCCCTTTCAAAAATAAAGTGAAGAGGTTATGAAAAATGGTTCTTATGCATGGCTACCTGGCATCAGCTAAATGTATTCTAACCTTGATCCTTAGTTACATTTTGTTTATTTGTCAAACACAGACATCTTGTACCTCAAGATTAAAGTGTTAAGACAGAAAGTGGGGAATTATAACCAGCCAAACAGGAATAAAGATATTCATTTTATAGAGACTTTTGGGTCGCCCAATCTATCAGACTATTGAAATAATGGATGCCAAAGAAATGGGAATATCCCCAGAAATCTTACGCTGTAGGAAGAAAATGGGTCCAGCCAGAGAGAGAATGTATCACACAGAAATTTTCACACAGTTTTAACAATGTAGCAGACCACCTTTAGGATGAGCCTGAAGCCCAATGATGAGTCAGTCCTAGGCAAGACCACACTTTCATAAAGAATGTTTTAAGTGTGTGTGTGTGTGTCTCTCTGTCCCTTTATGTAAATTTTAATCTTACTTCTAGACACTAAAGACAAATGGGGGATTCGTTGGATCTCTTTGTCCCTCTTCCCAAAGTAACAACATTGAATAAAACTTTTTCTTTCTACTCTTTTTTTTTAAAAAAAAAAAAAAAACAACAAATATTTCTTGAGTGGATTAACTTATCGACCTGGGTGAGATCACTGGATAATGAAATTTCATATTCATCAGAGAAGAGATGCAGAGAAGCTAGGATTGAAAAGGCTAGGGTAGATGTAATTCCTGAGAACTGAATCTTTCCAATATCTATATCAACCACCCCAAGGCTCAGGGAATATATTAGAAGAAGGGAACAGAAAGAATGTAAGAGCCAGAAGTCAGAGAAGACTGGCATGAAAGAGTGGCCTCTAGATATGATAATACCACAGCACTCATGAACACACAGCAGCTGTGGGTACCTGCACAAGACCTGTGTAAGAGCAATTCTGAAATCTGTCAACATTCTAGCATAAAGGGGAAAGGGATTTATGAACTCCCACCCTTAACTGAAGATCTATGGACAGTTAATGGCTTCTTGGGGAGGGAGAGCCAGTTTAAGGGTGTGACTTCTGATGGGTTGACTGTACTCCAGTGGATGGCCCCACACCCAGGAGTATATAAGCAGCACAAAAATGGACTTGATGCATTATTTTTTAATGCACATTAAGTTAAGAAGAGAGGTTATGTAAGGGTGGATCTGGAAAGCATTTGAGCAAGTAAGATGGGATGAATACTACCAAGACATATTCTATGAAAACCTCAAATAATAAAAATACTGTATTAAAAAACACAAATCAACTGCATGTTGACACCTTATGTGTAATAAGCATTTTCAATGGCTATGGGTCCACAGGCTTCAGCAGACTCCCAATGTAATCTGGGATCTCAAAAATGTGAAGAAAAATCATTCATCCAACTATTCATCAGTATTCAAATAGAACAGTTCTAGTAAAGGCAGGACTATTTAAAACCACCAATAGAGTGGCCTCTTCCCTAGTCAACAATGCTTCATCAGAAATTTGGGAGTATAGTCATTAACTATTTATTACAGGTCAATCCCTCTTCCTATGATTTACCCAATAATAGGAATGGACAAAAAAATAAATTTCAGCTACTTAGCTGTTATAGTAATTTTAGTATTAGTTTACAATATCTAGAAATGAGGTCATTCTCAGGCCCTTCAGAAATTTGCTTCCTTGTGCAATTAGGCACTATGTATTATGGCATTGCATTATAGCTCACCTGTTAATGGATTTTTGATGCTTCAAAAATCCCCAAAAGTGATTACCAATTGACACACTAAGAAAATACTCAAGTAAAGCTTGATATCTCTTTTCATGGCTTGGTGCAAGTAATAAATATTAGTTAATTTCATTTCACCTTAAAATGTTTGTAGAGTCTACCTCAATTGATAAATAGGCAGGATCTACACAGAGAACAGTTTTCAGTTAAGGGAATATTTTATATAAATAATAGATGTGAGAGAAATTCACTGAAAAATATTTACTTGAGAAGAAAGTCAGTACAAAAGTATATACTATAGGATACCATTCATATAAAGGTCAGGAAAAGGAAAAGCTAATGTTTAGAAATGGAAAACAGGTCAGTGGTCATCTTGGTCCAAGGCACAACGGAATTGTAAAAGGGGACACGAGGAAGCACTTTGGGTTGGTGGAAACTATTTCTACATAGTATGGTGATTTCATGGGTATATGCAACTGTTAAAACTCATCAAGTTATACAGTTAAAATGGATAGAGTTTATAGAATATAAATTACATGACAATAAAATTACTTATTAAAGAATTATCTTAGTAGTCATTAAATGAGATTTTATTAAGGATTATTATTGAGCCTTAAAATTATATTTCAAATATGATTCATTACATAAGTTAAAATTTAGATCTACACGTAAACTTCCTCAGAGTGGGATATCAGTGAAATATGACCATGAAAAAGCATTTTTAAAGTAAAGAAAGGATCTTATCAATATATTTACTTACTATTTATCATTTATATAAGAGTGATATTTCTATTAGCATGGACTATAGACACAGTAACACGGAGTATTTAAATTGCCAATTTAGATTATCTAAAGTAGACCAAAGTGTTCATCTGGAAAAGCATTCCAGTCTACTGCCAAAACAGATAGCATCTGACAGTAATAACGTCATAGCTTATTCAAAGGTATATTCTAAATTGCCTCCAATACCAACACCAAAGAAAAAAGTTTATTCTAAATTGTTTGCTCACCAAAGAAAAAAGTTTATTCTAAATTGTTTGCTTATACACCATTTGGTAGTAAAAAATAAGTTATAAAAATGCTATGCTCAAATTTTGGACACTGAAGTAATTTATTAAAGATCTAATATGATAAATTATAAGACTTAGTTTTAAATTGTTTGTACCAATTGATACATACCTTATTTGGGGGAAGTTATTTTTTCTAATTTATGGGTTAATGGTGCCAACTTTTTTCTCAGTGGTAAATACAAAAGAAAATGAACAGAATAGAAAACCAATCATAAAATTAATATTCAATCAAATTAACCCTATCTTATGATATGTACATGTGATCCATAACAAAAAATAATTATAAAATACAGAATATACTTTTGCAAATACTCTTCCAAGTAAATTAAAATTGAACCACTTGTTTTGGTCTTGTCATTTGTTATGTTACATATTAGTACAGTTTTAAGTAACCTATACTAAAAAGGAAGAAACCACGGCATTTCTTTAGTAGTTGCCTTGATTTCTTTATTTTGGATTAATGGTTGGAATGAACATGTTGTTAGATGAGGGTTGTCCATGATGGATGGACAAACTGGGGGCTGGTTAAGTCTACCGAATTTTAAAAGCCAGGAATGGGCTCTTTAGTGGGAATTGCCATACTTAATGCCATGCCTATTTATGCCTTAACTGTATCCTTTCCCTCCTCATGCATAGGCTCAACTACTACTGCAGACTGGGGATCTGGCTCAAGCTCAGGCTCAAGGTCATGTTCTGGCTCAGGCTCAGGCTCAGGTTCTGTCTCTGTCTCTGGGTCCAGCTCTGGCTGTAGATGAATTTCTGCTTCAGGCGCTGGCAGTAGCACTGAACCCTCTGGTTCAGGGTCAGGCTGTGTGGAAGTTTCCAGCGGGGGATTAGGCTCATATTCTGGCTCCAAGACTGCAGTAAGAGTAGGTTCGGTGTTGTGGCCAGTGTGGATGGAAGATGGCAGAGTTCCTTCTAGCTGGATGCCATCTGCTGGAATTGCCTCATTTTGATGGGAATGGGGTATCTTTGTCATTGGCCTATAAGAAAGAACCACCAGAAAAAAACATTAGAGAAGATTCACACTTGGAAATTTCACATGAAGCCATATACTATAGCTTTAGTATCGAATAGGCCCTAGACCATTGGTTCTCAACCTTCATAATACTTCAACACTTTTAATACAGTTCATCATTTTGTGGTAACCTGAAACCATGAAATTATTTTAGTTTCTACTTCATAATTGTAATTTTGATACTGTTATGGATCGTAATATAAATATTTTTAGAGATAGAGGTTTGCTAAAGGGATCACAACCCACAGGTCGAGAACCATAGGCTTAGAACATCTGCTCATTCTGGTGTTTTGACTTGCTGTCAGACCAGAGCCATGATTTGACCCTCAAATACCTTAATGATTTCTCAGACCTTTTCTTTATTTTAGTTCTCTACTTTTTAAATAATGGTGTGTCTCTCTTAGATTTTCATCTTGTTGAAATAAATCCTTTCTAAACTCCAGAACAGACACAAGTGTAGAGGCAGGGCGGCCCTAGCCCTGCAACCACAGTGACCTTGGCAAACTTGGCGGCAGGCAGAGAGCGCAATACACCCAACACTTGGCTCTTGATTCCTTTTCGGAATCAAGAAGATGGGAATCCAGGGAAGGACACACCAATTGGTTATCCAATACCTGGTGGTTTATCCATGACTATTTGCACACAGATAACAGTAAACATACTTAGCAGGTTGTATTTGAGAATATATATGCATATGAATATACATATATGCACACAATAACAATTAATCAAAAAAGAGGCCATGAATTTGAAAGAGCAGAGAAACATATATGGGAGGAATTGGAAAGAAGAAAGGGAAGGGGAAATGTTGTAATTATAATCTCACACAAATAAAAATAAGTTTAAAAGGAAGAGGGAAGGGAGAGCAAGTGAATGAACATCACCCACACTGCAGAATAAATAGCAGTGGATGTAAGAGCACAGGCTGTAGGCCAACCAAACTCTGCCTTCCCTGAGCCCTATTGTTCTTTTGTTTTAAGTCTCCTGTTACATTAAAATATTCACAATTGTGTTTATGATTGTGTCAGTATAAAAATAAACATGTTAATATTAAATCCTAAAACATGGTCTCTGTCCTAAAAAGACTTTTTGTGATGAGTAAATTAGTTGATATCCAGCTTAGAACAGAGTCCAGCACACGGGGCTCAATAAACAGGCACCATCATGCTTTGGGTAAAAACAGTGAGAACACGAGGAGAGTTAACTTGATTGGTCATGCTGAACGGGGCGCTTAGGGGAAGGTTAGTGGAAGCTACTTCTCAGGAATGCTTGCATTCAGGTTAAGACAACAATGGGGATATGGCTGGAAGTCAAAAGGGGCTTACTCGAGTTCTGTGCTGGAATTTAAATTCTTCTGCTTGGATTTAACTTTGTTCCTGGCAAAGTACACCACACAGATGATGACAGCAGCTCCTATCAGGGCACCGACCAAGGCTCCAATGATGATCCCGACTTCTGGATCTGGAGGGCACAGAGAGATAGTTGGGAACTCAGAACACACCTCCTTCTCACACACATGCATTTGAGACTGGTAAAAACTACCAGGAAGATTCACAGAGCAAGAAAGTGGCAGGCAAAGGGCAAGGGAAAAGAAACCCCTAGAACTCTGCTACTAGTGATGAAGAAGTGGCTGTGTAGCTTCATGTTGACATGTATACAAGGTAAGAAAAATATGCCCACTTGGCAGGCAGGTTTGTTTTTAAAGCAGTATGTAGGGAACAAAGTTTCCAGTGTGCATTTATGTGACCAGAGACATGTCATGGCAATCTGGTAACCAGAAACATGGTCTGTTACAGGAAAGAATATTTAATCAGCTTTTCCAGGCTAAGTGAAATCTAAAAACTTCCCTAAAAAAGCTTCTCCATAAACTCCTTGATCATGAAGGGGCTGCCTGCATTCTAGTCACTGGAAAAGGATATTCCATCTAGATTAACGGGCATCTGGGTTATTACATCAGTCTACGGGAAAGTTTAATGAGTATGAGACAATCTAGTTGAGCACCAGACCTTCAAGCCCAGAAGTGTTGTCCCTGACAGAACATGTCTGGGTCACAGACCAGTCCATCCCCATCTATTTCCTCTTAAACAAGGGGCAACACTTTATATTTTGAAATAAGGAATGAAGTTTGCATTAAATGTCCTTCAACTTATAAATAAAGGAATCCATGTAATCAGGCACAGTAGAGCATGCTTGTGATCCCAGCACTCAAAAGGTTGAGGTAGAAAAATCCTGAGTCTGAACCCAGCCTGGGCTATACACATAGAAAGACCTGTCTCAGAAACTCTAAATGGAACAGCTATGTCACCAAGGCTCAGGGAATACTGCAGAAGAGGGGATGGGAAGAGTGTTAAGAGACAGGATGGAGCACTGGGCAGCAAAGAGATGTCTTCCGGATCTGACATAGCTACTCACGAACTCCCTGTGGCTGTGGTTATCTGCACAATAATCAAACAAGATTGAGCCCTTTACATTCCAATATGGATGAACGAAAGACCCACGAGGCTCAACCCCTCCCTTCGAGACTACTGACAACCAGCAGTTGTCGGAGGAGGGAATGTCATTTGACTTCAGTAGTGTACCCACTGATAAACTGGCATTGCTCAAGTAAATCATCTTCTACCAATGCTTGGGCAAGACACTAATTAAACTCAGTAGGCCACACACATAAAGAAGACATCAAAGGAGAAGAGGGACTGGTTGGGAAAATGAGTTCTACTGGGAGAGAGGGGCTCAGGGGTGTGAAAATTCATTATATAAATGGGTGAAAGTATAAGACAATAAAAATAAAACAAAAGGAACACAAATAATTTTAAAAATTAAATGACTCTAAACTTTTAACAAACCAGCATTCTCTCGACCTACTCTGACCACTCTTGGCATTTTCTAAAGCTGCTCTTGCCTCTATATTCCTATTATGCTTGCTCTTAGATGGCCTGCCTTTCTCCAACGTTCATTATTCCCTTCTGGATTTCTAAGCTCTCTTCATCTCCCACTACATTCTCCTAATACAATTACAGCACAATTTTAATTAAATATTCAATTTATGAAAATTAAATACTGTTCACAACTCAGAAACACCCGTACTATGATTCTTTGTTGGACAACATTTTAAAATGTCTTCCTCATTTTACAGAAACAATAGCCTTTGTTAGTACCTTCAAGTGCCAGCTCAAATGGTAACTGGCCAGCACAGCTGCTCCAGATCTGTAACCATAAGTGTTCCTTTTTTGGTGTCCTATACACTCTGTGTAGACTTATACTATAGCATTTAGTACATACAGTCTTTGTTTGCCTCTCTAGCTGAATGATGAGCTCCTTGAGGGAAAGATATTTTTTTTTCTTAACCTCGGTCTCTTCATCAATTATGACCATCCATAGTAGATATCTAATAGGTGACTTAGAAGGAAAAGAAGGATAGGAGGCAGAGGCAGGAGGATTTCTGAGTTCGAGGTCAGCCTGGTCTACAGAAAGATAGATACAGATAGAGTGAGTACCAGGACAGCCAGGGCTATACAGAGAAACCCTGTCTTGAAAAAACAAAAAAGAAAAAAGAAA
>JADRCC010102150.1:0-10871 GCA_019843855.1 Hylomyscus alleni
TTTTTTTTTCAGAGTATCTTGTATAAATTGTTTTGATTTTTTTTCTGTTTGATTGTTCTTTCACACAATAATTACCTTTGGGCAATTTAATTTTCTTAAACAATATGTTGTCCATAAATTCCATTCCTGGAAGGAAAGATATAGATTAGCCATGCTAATGTCAATATTACAGTGACAAGATCAAATGAAGAAGGCCTAGAAAGAGTCTACATTTTTTCCTGTTTAACCTTCCTAGGTCTATATGGAGAGTGTTTCACAGTTACGAGATATTTCTGATATATGATATTAAGAGCATTTAAAGTTTTTAAAAAAATGTATGTTTGTGTATGTATCTATATGTATATATATGCAGGTGCCCAGAGGTCAGAAGATAATATTAGATTCCCTGATGATAGAGGTCCAAGGGGTTTATGAGATGCCTGATGTGGGTGCAAACGTCTGAACTCTCCTTCTACAGAAGAACAGCAAAGGCACCTAGTCACCAAGCCATCAGTCCAACCCCAAGGTTAGGAGATAAATTACCTTGTATATATGTAAAACATAACAGCACAAAAAGAATCTAGTACCTGGAATCCAATAGAGGGCTGAATAATTCAGGGCTGGATATGAGCTGATCAGGCCCACCCTTCATCTTCTTGGAAATTTGACCAATTCCATGCCACCCACAGGCAAACGCATACCTCACATACAAATTTGTGTGTCCCACAGCTTGAGATTTTAATCTCATCCCAGAGTTTTCTCTTCCCTCACTCAACTCATACAACTTGGGTATGCATACTTTAAAGAGCTGAATTTAGGTCACAGTCTCACCTTGAAATATTTAGAGTAATAAGTCATAAATACTGTATTCATTGTTCATTCTAGTCAGCTATTACAGGAAACACACAGAACATTCTACCAAGCCACTGCGAAGAATTTATTAGAATAACGTGGTTGGTGTGCTCCCTTGAGGTCTTCCTTCTCAGCACACCATACTATTTTCTCAGCAGCATGGTCTCCTGTCTCCTCCCCTCATTTGGTCAATACCCCAAGAGCCAGCTAAGCCTCACTTTCATATCCTATCCTTTCTCCCTTTTCTACGTACCTTTTGTACTTACCTACTCACTCTTGCTGCTTCAGTTATCACATTTATGCCAACTAATTGACTCTACAATTGCAAATATTTGTTAAGTTTTTATCTTTGTTTGAGAAACCATGTTGTCTTGTGGTCTTTAATACCTACAATATAAATCAGTCTTAATTTATCATTATTATTAATTTTATTTTATTATTACTTTTATATTTTTTTTTTTACAGTGCAGTCATTACCCCACTCCGGGTTCACCCTTCCACAGTTCCTCATCCCATTCCTTCCTCCTCCCTAGTATCTTCAAGAAGACATTCCTACTCCTCTACCCCCAACCCACCCCAGCAGACCTCCCCACTCCCTGAGGCCTCAAGTCTCTCACGGGTTAGGCATGTCTTCTTTCACTGAGGCAAGACCCGGCAGTCCTCTGTTGTATATGTGTTGGGGGCCTCGAATCAGCTCATATAGGCTGCCTGGTTGGTGGCTCAGTGTCTGAGAAATTTCAGGGGTCTTGGTTAGTTGAAACTGCTGGTCTTCCTATGGGGTAGCCATCCCCTTCAGCTTCTTCCAGTCTTTCCCTAATTCAACCATAGGGAACCCCAACTTCAGTCCATTGGTTGGGTGTAGGTATCTGTCTCTGTCTCAGCCAGCTGCTTGTTGTGGCTCTCAGAGGATAAGCATGGTAGAATCCTGTCTATAAGCACACCATAGCATCAGGGATAGAGTCAGGCCTTGGAGACTCCCCTTGAGCTAGATCCCAAGTTGGGTCCATTACTGGACCTCCTTCCTTCAGTCTCTTCTCCATTTTTGTCCCCGAAGTTCCTTTAGACAGAAACAATTCTGGTTCAGAGTTTTTGACTGTGGGATGGCAACCCCATCCCTCCACTTGATGGCCTGTCTTTCTACTGGAGGTTGACTCTAAAGTTCCCTCTCCCCATTGTTGGGCATTTTATCTCATGTCCCTCCTTTGGGTCCTGAGAGTAACTCACCTCCCTTGTCTCTCGTATATTATAGAAGGTCCCCCTACCTCTCACTCCCCGCCCCCAAGGTTGCATATTTCCATTCATTCTGCACACCCTCAGGGCTTCTCTCCTATTCCTACCCCAATACCTGATCATGTTCCCCTTTTCCCCTCCCTGTCTCCTCCCTTATGAGCTCCACCCTCTCCATCCATCTCCTTTCCTTCTGTCTGATGATCAGCATGTATAACCATCAGGTGGTACTACTATAACACCACATCTGTCTGCATGCTGCCTTGCTCTGCATATTACCTTGCATAATGATAATAGACTAAGCCCCTGAACTTGTATTAATTGAGCCTAATTGTTTTGTGCCAGTCTCTTTGCTGAGTATCAGGAGCTTAAGCTAATTAAGTATGCGAAATGCTCCATGCCCTCCAGGACTCTGTAGAGGGATTTCTAAAGGCTCTGCCTCAACCTCAGTCTTGAAATAAGGAAAAAGAAAAGAAGCAAGCAAGCAAACAAAGAAGAAAAACCAAACAATAACGAATCTTAGGATGCTAAGAAAATGCACAGTGTGAGAGAAGGAGATCAAGGTACCATTATGAATCAGATGAGAGAACAGAAACAAGAGAAAATGGTGTCACAGATGACTTGTATGCTCCCAAGCCCAACTAAAGCTAAAACAAAAGAGAAGCTAAATGGAGACACTGAAGAAGGACTCAATAGACTTTCAGGTGTATTCTCCCCAATTCCTAAGAGAGAAAGACCTACCAAGTGGAGATGCTGTGGAGTATAACAAAAGTCAAACCAAATGTTATCCTTAGATAGCATTACTGAGTGGGGGAGACTCTAGCCTGTGATCAAAAAGAAGGAGCCTTCTCCAGCCTTGTTGTTCCTGTGGAGACTACAAACCTTCTGAGTTTGTAGGATAAAGACTGTAGGATAGCATATCTCTTTCCTATTCATGTTAAAACCTTTGGTTTTGTATATGAAGAAAATGGTTTAATTGTTCAGGTCCAGAGAGGAACTGGAAAAACATTCTCTTTGTCATACCTGTGAATAAATGAGAGGCTCCAAAAAATTCAAGAAGTGACTTAAAAAGCTGCCTACCAAGGTACTTGTTTTGGCTCCAATAAGGGAACTGGGGAACCAAGTAGCCAAGATTTCAAAGATATAACTAGAAAACTTGGAGTGGTGTGGTTTTATAGTGGAACATCATTAAAGCCAAATTAATCATATTCACAAAGATGTTGACATCCTGGTTGGGATCTCAAAATGTATCAAAGACCATCAGCAAAGCAGATGTTTAGGTCTTTCAAAGCTGTGCCATGTTATGCTTGATGAATTGGACCAAATTTTAGAGTTAGGTTTTGCTGAACAAGTTGAAGATGATATTCATGAATCCTACAAAACTGCTTCAGAAGACAGTCTGCAGACCTTATTGTTTTCTATTTCTATTTCTATTTCTTTGTATATCTATTGTTGACCACAAAAGGTATACAAAGTTGCAAAACCAAACAAACAAACCATGAAATCCAGATAGAAACAAGTTGACCTTGTTGGAAAAACAATTCAAGAAGTTGCAGTCATCTATGGAACATTTGGCTATTGAAGCTATTGGTCTCAGAGATGAGCAATTATTGGAGATGTTCTTTCAAATCTACAGGGCAATTATATTCTGTGAGATTAAAAAAAAAAGGTGTTACAGAAATTGCCATGATTCCACACATAAAGCAGAATACTCACTGTTTGCCTGGGGACATTGTTCAGTCACAAAAATGACCTTGAAAGGCTCCAGGTACTATATCAATCTCTCTAGCTACTATATCCATACAATATCCATCACAGGAATTTGTTTATGCTTTTATAAACCAAGAAAAAGAAGTCAACTGAGCTATGTGGAACAGAAAACAGAAAATACTTTTAAACGTGAAGGTGCTCCTTCTACAATGAATCTTGTTAAATCTAAAGGCATGTGTGCCTCCAGGCCTCTGGCTTCTGTTTCTTAATCTACTGTTGAATGTTTTTCTAGTCATCCACTCAAAGACAGAAGAGAAAGGACCAATGGATGCATGGGCTGTAGCATTACCTCACATTTCTGCTCCATTGAGCTTCAAACCACATAGTTGATTGCCTCTGATAAAGGGTTTGCGACTATGACTCTAGAAAGCCCACAAGAAATACAGGATGTCAGCTGTGTTTTTGATAGAATTTAGCCAAAAGTTGAAGAATAATGCTGTGTCTCAAGTAAACAGACTGTGCCTTCTAAAACAAAATATGGGTATTTATTTTAATGTTCCCACAACTGAGTCAGAAAGATTATAGGCCAACTGGCATTATTCAGCCTGGATACTCTCAGGGCCAGCTATACCTCCTGAAATTTAAAAATATTATGATTAAAACCTAACTTGCAGTCCCAGACAGAGAAGAGAGTGGTCAGGTAGCAGACTGGACCACTTAGGCTAGTCTGGTGGTTGGTGTGATGGCTGATCAGGTAGACAGAGTCAACAGGGGTGTCAGGAAGTTGGCAAGATGGTAGAAGACTAACTTGAAACAGAAATTGATCAAGAAGTGAGAACCATAAATGGAATTTTGTCTAAGCATTTAATAGTTAATCTTTCAGTATGACCTTACCTATTTCTGTCTAATCTTATACTGTCCTCAAAAAGTTAGATGATTGTAGTTGAAGTGTGTGTATGTAATTGTCAAAGAAGTAGATCATATTCTTTAAGAATTTTGCTAGAATAGATAAGAACAAATCTACTTGTCTTTGAATTTTAAAAAAGACCCTTAAAAAAAATCAACCACCACTACCAACAAAACAAAGAAACAAACAAACAAACAAAAAAAACCCAGACATATATCCCATAGTTTCTAACTGATGTTATCAACTTACTCATGGCCTGCCTAACCAACATATGGGTGGCTACTGTTGTGACACTTTTTGCCTTTGTATTTCTTTCACCTCCCAAGAGCATTGTTCCTTCAGTTATCAGCTGCATCTCCCACTGCTGAGCCAGCTATTTCATCATGCCCATTTGTCAGGACTGTCTTTCTTTCTTCCTTTCTTCCTTTCTTCCTTTCTTCCTTTCTTCCTTTCTTCCTTTCTTCCTTTCTTCCTTTCTTCCTTCCTTCCTTCCTTCCTTCCTTCCTTCCTTCCTTCCTTCCTTCCTTCCTTTCTTTCTTTCTTTCTTTCTTTCTTTCTTTCCTCTTTCTTCTCTTTTTTTTTTTTTTTTTTTTTTTTTTGTGCACAGGCGCCGGGACCAACGATCACCAGCTGCCCAGATACCAAAAAATTATGCTTCCGAAATCTCTTGATGTCGATTCCGCACACAGAGCAATCGAATTGCCCTGCGTGTGCCACTCACGACAGAAGCCCTTTTTTAGGACTGTCTTTTGCAAGAGCCTCTTTCTCCGAGCCATCTCGTAGAATCACTTTCTCCTTCCCATGTCATCTCGCTTAAATTCTAGAGTCTGGTACCTAAGCCCTTCATCACCACAGTCCTGACTCCCTAAATTTTCTAACCAAACTATCTTATTACTCTTCAGTATAGCCTTGCTTTCTCTAACTCAAATAAGCCATCCCCTCCTACATACCTCTCAATCATCCTCTTTCTGGGCTGTTTTTCCATAACCTCTTCTCTTTGTTCTTTTCTCTCATGCATGCTTATTACTGGCCACGTTTATTACTTCTATCTTTGGCCATATAATGACTGCAGCAGGGGCATCTGTTCTGAGACAACAAAGTTTCCTCTACTTCTCAAGTGCCCTAGGTGCAGATCCTTGAGGATGGGTGTTCGCAAGTATTCAATGTTGGCTGCTCTATAATCTATCTATGGATTGCTAGCAACACTATATCCCTAACAAAACAAGAAGTCTATGTAATGTAAACAGGTGAGTATAACTTCAAATGAATGGATAAACCTATGCAGTCACCAAATAGATCTTAGCATTTGCCACATGCTATGGGCTATGCCAGCATCTAGAAATAAAAATATTTTAATTTTTTCCTCTAGTCAAAATATGACTCAGATAAATTACTTTTATCAAATTTATTTTCTCATCCCTAGGCCAACATTGTAATATGTGGAGCTTGATTATCTTTATGTCTCTTAAATATTGATGCTTTTTATGTAGGACACATCATGTATTTCTATTAGATTTACTCATTCAACCAACACTTATTGGGGACATTCGCGGAGCCAGATGAGCTCCAAATGAAGGGAAGTTTAAAATTTTACTGTATCCTCTCAGTGGAAATACATCTCACTCTATCAAGTATTGATAATGCATAGGAAGCATTAAAAACCACTCTGCATATTTAGTAATGTCTGGAAAATTCAAAATATCATGTTTATAGTGAATATCAAGGACCTAAATATCAATTACATTTTCCCCAAAAGCAGACTAAAATTTTCCCACTTTGGTCAGCCCTGAAACCATAACCCCCTCACACACACGCAAATCATTTCAGCAGGTATTATTTATATATTGTACACACTTGTTCATATGTAACAGTAATAATCAAAGAAAAAGAGGTTATAAACTTGAGGGGACATGGAAACAATTGAAGAGAAGAAATGGACAGGGGAAAGCCATGTAATTCTGTTTCAATTAAAATATATTTTAAAACTTTACCTACTCTCCACCCATGTATTGCTGCAAGCATACAGTGTGGTTTACTTCCAAAAGAAATAGAAAATAACAGAAAGTGATAACACAGTATTTCCTTTATATATTGAGCTATTTACATAATGATAATTCCAGTCATTTATCACAAAAAGAAATCCTCAGTTTGTTAAACATGTCCTTAACTTTTAAAATTACCTTGTGTGTATTTGTGTGTGTGCTTGTATGCATGCCCATGTGCATGCTTATACATGCTATGGCATACTTGTGGAAGCAAGGGGACAATTTGGGGGAGATAAAACTCAGAGTGGACAAAAACTGAGAACATATGGGTAGGATTGACAGATGTGGGGGAAGTCCTTTCCTTGTCAGCATGAGGACCTGAATTTGAATCACAAGAATATGAATGAAGTCAAAGTTGGTAGCTCACAGCTACAATCCTTTTTCTGCTACATCAAGACAGGAGACAGAGGGAAGGATTCCTGGAAGCTAGCAGGACAGCATATGTGGAATAAGCAGCAGGGAGTGAACAACAAAAATTAGGCAGCATCTAAAAACAAGGTAGAAAGTAAATACTGACACCTGAGCTGGTCCTCTGTTCTCTGCATGTATATGTGGCATGACATGCACATACCCACACTCATGCACACAAACATGCATGCACATCATATATAGATATGTATATACGTATCATCCACAATGCAAAGATAACTTTAAAACAAAACAAAACAAAACAAAACAACAGTTGTGCAATGACAGGAATCAGAAGATCCTGTGTTGGCAGACCTCTTCCCATTAACAATCTTGACTTTTAAATGGATTTTTCAACATCAAACTCAAATATAATCACTAAGGATGTTTCATAAATTATTCACAGGACATGCACTTATGAAGTGGTCAGATAAGAGTCTAGCTGTCTTGTGGAAATTGTGAACAAGCTACAGAATAAATGGTTGACGTTATATAATTTTGTTAAGGGTGAACCTTACACAATATTAAGAAACATTTTGACCAATGCCCTCAGAGCCCCCAGGGATTCAACCACCAACCAAGGACTATACATGGTGGGACTGATTGTTCTGGCAGCATGTGTATAGTAGAGGATTGCAAAGTCGGTCATCAATGGGAGGAGAGGCCCTTGGCTCTGTGAAGGTTCTGTGCCCCAGTGTAGGGGAATGACAGGGCCGATAAGTGGGAGAGGGTGGGGTGGCAGGCATGGGGAGGGGGAGGCAACAGGGGTTTGTTCTTGTTTTTGTTTGTTCATTTGTTTGTTTTTTGGAGGTGAAACTGGGAAAGGAGAAATCATATGACATGTAAATAAAGAAAATATCTAAAAACTAATAAAAAAACCAATAGGACATGTCTCTGTAAATTATAACTGAATGGAACTTTCGGCATTCTGTCCGATGTGTGAAAAAAAAAAAAGAAGAAACACTTTATAATAGAGTACATTGATAGCACTGGGTACTAGGGTGGAGAGTTGTAGAAGAGTGAATCATCACAGGTGACATCTCATTTTTGATGATTACTTAGAACTAGCAATGCTTTCTAGTAGCAGCCTGGCTTTTCTTCCCCATCTACAGCTTGCAATGACCCCTGGAATTTCCAGATGGTCACGAACCAGGCAAAGAACCTTGAATCCTCAATTCATAAAAAGCATGATAAATTGTCTTTCTATTGTCAATACAGAGAAATGAACAAGAAAACCTAAATAGCCTTCAGAGAGCTTCTGCTTTTCTAGATTTCCCTATGGTTAATCGTCAGGATCTCCTCCTCCTCCTCCTCCTCCTCCTCCTCCTCCTCCTCCTTTTCCTCCTTCTCCTATTTCTTCATCTCTATTGAACTCACCCATGTTTAGGATGCGAGACATGACAACCCTGACTATTGGAGATATGTCTATCCTAAGCTATCCCTGTTCCTCTTCGGAGACACTAGACAGAGGCAGTCAGCATCTGTGGCTCACAGGATTGTACCTGTATGTTCCAGATCAGAACCGAAGTGTTTCTTCAGTGCCTTTGCCTTGATTGTTTTCTTAAGCTCCCCATGTACATCAGCAAGACATGCAGGGCTACATCTCCATAGGACCAATGGAAGTTTTTAGCCAGATCTGTGTCACTCCAAGGGGAGATCACAGAAGCAGATCCAAGATCATGGTCAGATACACATCTACTGAATGGAAAAAACAGAAACAAAAAGGTGTGGATTTCCAAAAGTGATTTTTGAGGCTAAAAAGACAGCACAGTCTATAAAATGCTCCCTAGATAAGCATGAGATTCTTAGTTAAATACCCAGAACACACATTTAAAAATCCCACTTATCAGAGAATGCATACCATGTGCGTTCTTTTGTGATTGGGTTACCTCACTCAGGTATCCTCCAGATCCATCCATTTCTCCAAGAATTTCATAAATTCATGGTTTTCAATAGCTGCGTAATACTCCATTGTGTAGATGTACGACATTTTCTGTATCCATTTCTCTGTTGAGGGACATCTGGGTTGTTTCCAGTTTCTGGCTATTATAAATAAGGCTGCTATGAACATAGTGGAAAATGTCTCCTTATTACATGTTGGAGCATCTTCTGGGTATATGCCCAGGAGTGGTATAGCTGGGTCATCCGGTAGTACTATGTCCAATTTCTGGAGGAACTGCCAAACTGATTTCCAGGGTGGTTGTACCAGCTTGCAATCCCACCAGCAATGAAGAAGTGTTCCTCTTTCTCCACAACTTCTCCAGTATCTGCTGTCCCCTTAGTTTTTTATCCTAGCCATTCTGACTGGTGTGAGGTGGAATCTCAGGGTTGTTTTGATTTGCATTTCCCTGATGACTAAGGATGTTGAACATTTCTTTAGGTGCTTCTCAGTCATTTGGTATTTGTCAGTTGAGAATTCTTTGTTTAGCTCTGTACCCCGTTTTTAATAGGGTTATTTGGTTCTCTGGAGTCTAACTTCTTGAGTTCTTTGTATATATTGAATATTAGCCCTCTATCAGATATAGGATTGGTAAAGATCTTTTCCCAATTTGTTGGTTGCCATTTTGTCCTATTGACAGTGTCTTTTGCCTTACAGAAGCTTTGCAACTTTATGAGGTCCCATTTGTCGATTCTTGATCTTAGAGCATAAGCTATTGGTGTTCTCTTCAGGAAATTTTCCCCTGTGCCCATGTGCTCAAGGTTCTTCCCTACTTTCTTTTCTATTAGTTTGAGTGTATCTGGATTTATGTGGAGATCTTTGATCCACTTGGACTTGAGTGGAATACACAAAGTCCAAACCACAAACCATAAGAAACTCAAGAAGAAGGAAGACTCAAGTGTGGATACTTTGTTCCTTCTTAAAAAGGGAAACAATATACCCATGGAAGGAGTTGTAGAGACTAACTATGGAGCAGAGACTAAAGGAAGGACAATTCAGAGACTGCTCCACCTGGGATTCCTTCCCATATTCAATCATCAAATCTAGACACTATTATGGATGTCAACAAGTGCTGGCTGACAGGAGGCTGATATAGCTGTCCCCTGAGAGGCTCTGTCAGTACCCGACTAATACAGAAGTAGAGGCTCACAGCCATCCATTGGACTGAGTCTCCAATGAAGGAGCTAGAAAAAGGACCCAAGGAGCTGAAGGGTTTGCAGCCCCTTTGGATGAACAACAATATGAACTAACTAGTACCCTCATAGATCCCATGGACTAAACCACCAACCAAAGAGTACACATAGTGGGACTAATGGCTCCAGCAACCTATGTACAGCAGAGAATGGCCTACTTGGTCATCAGTGGGAGAAGAGGCCCTTGATCCTGTGAAGGTTCTATGCTCCAGTGTACGGGAGTGCCAGGGCCAGTAAGCAGGAGGGAGTGGAGTGGTGAGCAGGGGGAGAGGGGAGGAAACAGGGTTTGTTTTAGTTTTTGTTATTTTATATTATATTATTTTATTTTACTATATTTTTGGAGGGGAACCTGGGAAAGGAGATATTGTAAATAAAGAAAACATCTAATAAAAGAAAAAAAGAATCCCTTGCACACACCTATGATCCCAGTGTTGTCAAGACTGAGACAAATGGATCCTTGGAGCTCATTGGCTGACAAGCCTAGGCTAACCACGAAGGAAGTCCCAGATCAATGAAACACTAAATGCAAAAGGAAAGAAAGAAAGAAAGAAAGAAAGAAAGAAAGAAAGAAAGAAAGAAAGAAAGAAAGAAAGAAAGCAGGAAGGAAGGAA
>JADRCC010102190.1:0-23033 GCA_019843855.1 Hylomyscus alleni
TTTTTTTTGGGGGGGGGGGCTTAGAATATTGTCTTTAGTATTTGGTTCTGAAATTATTGTATTGGCATCTTATAAAATGACCAAGCCCGCTCAGTCAGTCAGCAGGTTCTCCAGTGCCGGAGTAAGGATTAAGGAGAAAAAAGTCAGACAACATTGTAGCATGACCCCAGCCAATTCTGAGACTGAAGGCAAATCTTATTTTTCCAATCCGCTTTTTAAACCATTGCAATCGCATGCAGGTATTAAGGGAGAACAGTGCAATAAGGAACTGGCAAAGCAGTAAGCAGAGTCCTGTGATCACTCTCCTGACAGTTGTTACTTTGTTTCCTCCACGGTATTTAATGTAAGTTGTATTGATTGTATTCTTTCCAATGGTGCTAGTATGTGGAAACCTGGCATGTCTGTTATGGTGGTCTATCAACCAGCTTTTGTTTTATTGCCTGTGAATATTACAGGACCTTGGTATTCGGGGAAAAAAAAAGGCTTGCAGGTACTAGAAGAAGTGAGTCAGGTTTTAAGTAAAAACAAGAAGATAGTAGGCTTGATTATTGCTGATATAGCAGCTTTAATTACATTGATAGCCAAGACCACTGCTGCAACTGCTTTGACACAAGAAGTTAAAACAGCTACTTTTGTCAATCATTTAGCAAAAAACTTTACTAATGTTTTTGAGACCACAAGCTTCTGATGGTGGGCCAGCTTCTGATTGGCTGCCTTTGGCCTGAGGATTTTTTTGTAATCCACTTGCCCAGACTTGCTGGGAAACAGGAATTTAGACCTAGTCTCCTGAACTGCCAGTTTGAAGACTGTCTTGGAGTCAGTCTGTCTCAATACACTTCATACCTGAATATCCATTTCCTCATCTTAAAAATGGAAACAATGATGTCAGTCATAAACTGTTTTTTAACAAGAATAAATTAGATAATGCATCTTACTGCTTACTTGTTCTACCAAATAAACATATAACTACTGAATATTAGTTCTCAGAATGCTTGTATGGGTAATGTGATCTAGTTCTACAGTTACTTTCTGTGACCTTGGGAGAGTGATTTGATTGATCAGTGCCTCCATTCTTCATCTGTTAAACATGAAGAAAATAAGAAAATATATGTAAGGAAAATAGAACAGAGACTTACACAGGGTAAACAAACAATAGTTATTGACATCATCATTATATAAGTTTGGTCTTTACTTGCTTTGCTTGTATTCTGTGTTACATGTGAATTCTTC
The DNA here is from genome assembly GCA_019843855.1 of Hylomyscus alleni. Taxonomy (NCBI): domain Eukaryota; kingdom Metazoa; phylum Chordata; class Mammalia; order Rodentia; family Muridae; genus Hylomyscus; species Hylomyscus alleni. The sequence continues at coordinate 1,231 of JADRCC010102190.1, forward strand.
ATAATTTACAGCACAGGGGAAAATCTCTCATAATTGAGTCAGTATCTTATACAGTTATTTTTTTTTACAGTTTTATTACAGTAAGAAATGACTCAGATAATAAAGACTGATACTTCTTTAAGCATATATTTTAATTGTTTGTTTACAAACAACATCAAATGTAGTGGTGTTTTGGCCTTTCTCTTGATGGTTAAATTTGATTTTTTAAAAAATATTTATTTTGATGTGCATTAGTGTTCTACCAGCATGTCTGGGTAAGGATGTCAGATCCTCTGGGACTGGAGTTACAGTTTGTAAGCTTTGATGTGAGTGCTAGGAATTGCAGGTGGCACTCCTAACCATTGAGCCATCTCTTCATCCCCAAATTTTTAAACTCTCATTTAATGTTGATTTCCATTTACTCTTCTCTTTGTGAGGATAGATAGCAGAAAAGTATGGTAGACATTAATGAAAGAGGGGAGGTGGGGATGAGTCAGAATTTTCATGCCTTGCCATATTTCTAGGAATACCCTTTAAAGTTATAAGGGCCTTAATGCTCCTTCTAAAATTGGCTGCTTTTGTTTTGGAGGCACTTTGCTGGATCCTAGCCAGCTGTTTATATTCATCTGTTTTATGTTGAGGTTTCCACGATGGTTGGAATGTTTCCACTGTGGTGGCTCCTTATTATCTATTTCCACTCTTATGAATGATTCACTAAGCAATACTTTCTGGGGACAACAAATATATACCGCCCACTGACATGACACAAGGAGCTACATTACCATGGCAATGACACTCCCATCCTTTCTCTCATTTCTTTTGAAATGATAAAATGAATTGTATACACATTGGTCATGAAAATATCAAAGCAACATTTTTTTTTTCAAAAGTAGTCCTAATTCACTCTTCATTTCTGAGTTGTTTTCTTCCCTGACAATGTTCTGTATGTCTAGCCTAGGATACTCTTTCCACATGTCTTACTGTTTTTAGAACCTCTGTGACTGACATTGGGTATATAAACATCAATACGCTTTGTTTCTATTTGGCTCAATCCCAGTTCTCTAGTAGTATTTAAATTGTTAATCTATTAACTAAATTTGAACCAACAGGAATCAGAAGGGCACAAACAAACAAATAACAAAAACAAGAAAACCCGCCAGGCTATACAGAAAAACCCTGTCTCGAAAAAAACAAAATAAATAAATAAATAAATAAATAAATAAATAAATAAAACAAGAAAACCCTACAGATGAAACATACGTTTGTTTTTTTTTTTTTCTCAGAGACTATGCAGCACTTGGCTACCTATTTAATTTCTCTACTAGCCTAAGGCATTAGGTAGGCAAAAAACAACATACTAGAGGAGCTGAAAAGATAGATCAGCAGTTAAGAGCTCCTCATCTTTTTTTTTTTTCATTATTCATTCTACGTCAGGATCTCAGTACTCCCTCTTCTCCCAGTTCTCCCCTTACACAGAGCCTCCCCCCATTCCTCATCCCCTTCTTCTCAGAGATGGGGAAGCCTCCCCCTCAATATTACCACCACCATTCCCACCCCCACTGACATCTCCAGCACATCAAGTCACTATAGGACGAGGCACATCCTCTCTGACTGAGGGCAGTCAAGGCTGCCAACTAGGGGAAGGAGACCCATAGGCAGGCAACAGATTCAGGGACAGCCCCTGCTCCAGTAATTGGGGCCCTGCATGATGCTGCACATCTGCTATACACATGCGGAGAAAAGGTTAGGTCCAGCCCATTCTTGCTCCCTAGTTAGTGGTTCTTTCTCTGGGAGCCCTCAAAGTTCGAGGATAATTGACTCTGTTGTTCTTCCTGTGGAGTCCCTGTCCTTTTTGGTCCCTTAATCCTTCTGTCAACTCTTCCAAAAGACCCCTTGAGTTCTATCTAAAGTTTGACTGTGGGTCTCTGCATCTGTTTCCTTTGGCTGCTCAGTGGAACCTCTCAGAAGACAGTTATGCTAGGCTCATGTCTTGCAAGCATAATAGTATCAGGATAGTGTTTGCCCATGGGATGAGTCTCAGTTTGGGCCTGTCATTGATTGTCCATTCCCCGATCTCTGCATCTCTGCTCTATCTTTGTCCCTTGAATGCCTTAAAGGCAGCCCACATTTTGGGTAGAAGTTTTTGTGGGTGAGTTGCTGTCCTTATCCCTCCACTGAGAGTCCTGCCTGGCTACAAGATGTGGCCACTTCAGGATCCATATCCCTCACTGCTAGGACTCTCAGATAGAGTCACCCCCATAGGTACCCTGGAGACTCTTCTTTCTCAAGCCATCCCAGGTCTCTGGCACATCCTAGAGATTCTTCACCCACTTACCACCAATTTTCATTCTTTCTCCTCTTTCTATACCTGATCCCTTTCTCTGCCACTATGCTCCCTTCCCATCTCCCTCTCCCTCCCAGTTACCTCCCTCTGTCTACCTCCAGTATTTATTTTATCTCTCCTACTGTATAAGATTCAAGCATCCTCCTTTGGGCTCCTCCTTTGTTAATTGTCTTCTTTGGGTTTGTGTATAGTAGCATAAGTATCCTGTAGGTTAAAAGTCAACACATACCCTGCATGTTCTTTTGGGTCTGGGTTATCTCACTCAGGATGATATTTTCTAGTTCCATCCACTTGCTTGCAAAACTTAGGATGTCCTTGTTTTTAATAGCTGAATAGTACTCCATTGTGTAAATGACTCACACTTTCTCTATCGATTCTTTGGTTGAGGAGCATCTAGGTTGTCTCGAGTTTTTGACTATTCTGGATAAAGCTGCTATGAACATAGCTGAACAAGTATCCTTGTGGGAATAACTCATCTTTAAGCTTAAGTAATTTGATTTTAATTGCCAGAATCTATTTGAAAGGCTGGACATGGGTAGATGTACTAGGAGATCCCTTCTAGCATGCAGGGTCCATGGTGACCATGGGAGGATTTCGAGTGCTTGGTAGTAATCAGCCTACCTTTAGGCTCAATGATAGACCTTGCCTCAAGAGGATAGAATGATAGAAAGTGTGTCCTCCACAGGCACAAGCATTTATACACACACAGGTATAAATATACCACACATGTGCAACCACATTCATACATACATACACACAAACACACATACACACACACACACACACACACACACATGAAAAAAGTTACAAAGTGCTAATTGGGTATATGGAATAGAAGTACAGATTTTGGAGACAGATCTCAGTTTTACCACAGAACCCTATACTTGTGTTATAACTTGGGAAATGTAACTGGATATCCCTAAAGCTTAGTTTCCCAATCTGTTTTTATCTATTCCATGAGTGTATTTATGTAAATCTTACCTAATCTTTGTAAAAAGATGTGTATGAGATTATATGAAAAACAGAAAAACCTGTACTCTATGTAATAATTTGTTGTTCTTATTACAAATGAGGAAACTGAAAGGAAAAGGGGTGGGAAAAGATCAAAAGGAAACAAAAGGCAAAGACTGAAGGAAAGGTGATTTTGTTTGGAGCCAGTCTGGCTAGAAGAACTGGTTAAGCACTTACTGAAGTGGAAGAACAAGGAAATCCCAATAGTATCATACGGCTTAGTAAGCTTATGAAAACCAGTGCCACAGGATGACTTGTTTGCCCTCACAATATGTCTGAGTAGAGCTGTGTTTGGAAACAGAATTTTAAAAGGAGTAATCAAGTTAAAATGGGGCCTTTGAAGGTACACCAGAATCCAATCTGAGTGGTATTATAATATAAAAAACCAAATGGAAAACAGGGAATTTAGAGAGTAGACCTTGTGAAAACACAGTGGGAAGGAAGCATTTTGTAAGGCTCAGTATGAAACCAATCCTCTTCTATCTTGCTTTTTGAACATCAAGTTTTGAGACTTACCAGCAAATCTATTTCTCTTTAAATTTGCATGTAGTATTTATTGTGCTATTCCCTGAAAGCAAATCCAATCACAAGGACTTTTGAAGGGAATCTCTGAGAGGTGATATAATAGTGTTTAGTTCATAAGACATACTCCCAGTGTACAAGTTGAAAGTGTTGACAAACAGTTCAAGAAAAGCTTGATACTTTGGTCATCAATGATGATGCCTTATTTCCTGTTTGTGTCTAATTGGCCTTAGGACCTTTATTTTCCTGAGTCACTTACCTTGCATCTATAGAAACAAAATTGGAGTAAATGAATTTTAGCTTTCTGAAGACTTAAGGAATCTTCTCTTGTTGGAAAAACAGAGTGGTCTGCAGATATTGCCATCAGAGGTTTCTTGTCTTCAGACTTTCCAAGCACTGTGTTATTTTCTTGTGGTAGTTTTTGTGTATTAGGGAAAGTATTTTGAATGGAGTCAGAGTTGGTCTTCTGTTTTAGTTTTGTGATTGGCTTAAATATATCCAATAATATAAATTTGCCATTATTCTTTCCATGGAATTCATTTGATTTCATTAAAAGAAGTGTTTAAATATTTGTTGTCTGCGCTGTTAAAAGCTGCATTAAAGAGTGCATATTTGAATGGAATCTATAGGCAGAAGAACCAGCCACATGTAAGCTTACATTCTGATTAAGAAATTTATCTTCTTAATTGCATAATAAAAAAAATGAAAAAAAAAGAAAGCAAAAGAGTCACTACTCTGCCTTATTTCTGGCTTGGTGAGAGGTAGAATTTATATTTTGAATTGATGTTTTCTTGGTGATAAAGCCTCAAGGTTCAACCCATGTGCTGCTGCAAGATAAATTGGTGGCCATGTGAATTTGTCCAAGGTAATGTAAAATTTAGTTCAATTCTTCAGTTTCATCATATGAAATAGTTTAGGGCTATCTAGTAATGGCAAAGATTTTATTAAATACAACTTACACAGGAATATTTTTAACCTGCTATAAAAGAGAAAGGTAACAACTACTCATACAACACTGCAATTGGTCAACCTGTTTCTCATCTGGAAAGAGATGATAATTTTAAATGCTCTTAACTTTTATTCTGCTTTATATGGGCTCCATTCCATCTGAACTGGAACTGTCCAATGCCAGACATCACTAGACATTTTTTCCCTTTGATGACCTTGCTTTTAAATATTACAGTCATGACATTTATACAAAACAGTTAGTCATCTATACCCAGTCTAAATACTTCACCTGGTATGGTCATTAAACCATCACAACTGATTTGATTCTCACTGGAACTTTATGACCAGGGAGCCATCATCATTCCTATTCTGGAGATAAGAATAATGAAGCACATACAGGTATGTGCCCTGCTCAAAGCCAGAAAGATTGAGATTTAAAGGGTCTGTGAGCCACATTCTTTAGCAAATTGAGTCTCCCAAAGGCAAGGCCCCGAAGATCTAAGATCCTGCATGTAGTAGGTGTATGTTTGATTTCATTTTCTTCAGAAGTGATAAACTTTAGACAAGGAATGTATTCAAATTTATCTTTTAGAGACTAAGGTAGGAGTCAAGAAAGAACACTTGTTACTAGTAATGCGAGAATATTCCTATAAAGCTGATATGTGGACAGGCGAATATGAACTGCTAGGACTCCCCATCAGCCTTGTATAATGTGCAAATTAGGATCAGAGCCCGGATGCTTGTGAGAGAAAGCAGGAGAATTTAGATGATGCCAATTTCAACTGCCATACAGGCTCTACATCTGATGAGCAGTGTGCTGCTGTCTTACGATCTTCTTTCTCCCCATTAGAAATAAATTTAACACCTAACTTTGAGAATCAAAGGCAAGAAAATCAAGCAGAAAAGTATGTATACTACTCATTTCATTAGAAAGAAGTCCTTTTCCATCCCATTCCAAAGTTTATTGTTTCAATTTCTCATTCCCAAAAAGAATTCTGTCAGCAGAATGTTATGAAAACTAGCATTAAATATTTTATGAAACATATGCTTGTTTTTATTAATTTCATTATGTACTTGTCATTATTTTCTTGTTTCAAAATATGTTCCAAAAATGGAAAAGTGCAATGAATCTTTGAAATATCAGCATATTTCAAAAAAAAAGCTTCATTTAAATCTCCTAATTGTAGCACTTAAGAAATTGAGCTAGGTAGATTCCATTCAGTTTGTCACCAGCCTGGTTTACACAGAAGTTTTCTAGCCAATTCAAAATACACCAGTCTATGATGTCTCCAGAGTCCAGTCATGTTATAGTTGCTATACTAATTTCATCACTTTTCCCCCCACTTTTTATTTTCAGGATTGTTTGTGTTTTGAAACAAAAAATCTATCTTTGCATAGTTCAGGCTGGCCTATAACAATTTGTCATGCAGACAAGGCAGGTTTTAAACTCACAATCATCCATACACTTCAGCTCTTCTAATGCTGGGCTTACAGGCATAGGCCAACACACTTGGCTTCATTTCTTTTATGACAGAACAATATTTCCTTGTAGATTTAAGAATGATATTCCAGGCAGGTGTGATGGCTCACTTCTAAAATGCAAGCACGTGGGATACAAAAATAGGAAGGTTACCACAAGTTGGAGGACAGTTTGATTTTGACATCTGGATTTATAGAGCAAGACTGCCTAAGAATGCCAAAACTAAACTAAAAATAAATAAATAAATAAAATTCCATTAAATGATTATATCACAGAAAAATTTCCAATTTTCTGACAAGGGACATTTGAGTTATTTTTACCTTTTCGATTTTGTGACTAATGCTGTGAACTTGTGTACAAATATCCTTCAGTCATAAAATGAAATAGTACCCAAAGGATGGGCTTGTTGATTAAAGCAAGTTCAATCCATACCTGCCCTCTCTCACTTACACACTGTCTTATCCTTTGGCTTTTTACTATGAGGAGATGCAGCAAAGATTTGGGACATTCCATCCTCTAGAATTTTGACCCAAATAATTCCTATTTGTTGTGGACATTGTTCCTAGTATGCTGTTATTGGAGAACAAGATGGACTGAAATATGAGGGCTTATATTTACAAGAGAAAGGGGCCAGGCAGAATATGTAGATGGGCTTGGAGCAATAGATAATGTCATATTTCTTGACGGATTTGTGAAAAGATATCATTGTGTCCAGTTTTTTACATTTCTGTATGTATGTTTCATTTCCATAAATGAACAATTTAAGTCAAATTAAAATGACCTAGTGGCACCTCAAGCTCTTGCTAGCTTTATTACTATGTGAATGTTCTTAACGCCTTTAAAAGCCACAGCACCCTTTCATTCGGACTGACATGGGGTGATGAAGACAATACCAATATTGTGAGTAAAAAAAGAAAAGATATTTACATGACATTTATTTTATGCAATATTCTCATTGTTTAGTTTTATTCATATTCCCACTAAAATTTAATTGTTGTTAATAGGCAATTTTTTTTCATATAGCGGATGAAGAAGCTAGGCACAGAAATATTGAATAACTAGCTCACGGTCATTCATATACATAAGCTGATATTTGTACCAACTATAAATATTATGAGAAAAGCATCCAGAAAACTATAAACCAGCATGCATGTGTTTTAGATGTTCAGTAAATGATAAGTCAAATGAAGAATTTTCCTTTTAATTCCTGAAATAATTCTTATAAATTAAGTTCTTTACCTCAATACCTTTTGCAATCTTACTGTTTTCCTCTCCCAATATGATCATTAGAAGACAATGAAATAAATTGTTTGAAAGAGGACATTTTGTTATTTTGTTGTTATTGTTGCTTGTTTGCTTTTCTAGGCTTTTCCAAATTATAGTGCTCTGCTATTCCAATTTGTCTTCAGATGACATACAAATCTTTTGCCTTTTACCAAATTGTACTGCTCTGGTACCAAATTTCTTGGCCTTTAAAGATTGTACCAACTTAGATAGTCACCAAACTTTTCAGTTCAGTTTGGTGGACTATCTCTTTCTGGGGACTCATCTCAAATTTTATTAGTGAAACAAACAGAAAATGAAGATTTGTTTTACATAAATTAGTTTTACAGCCACATTTTTGAAACACATCTGCTCTGGTTAGAGGAAAAGCTTTGCTTATGATGATAGCTTGCTCTGTGCAGTGTGAATGACATTGCTTCTCTTACACTTAATGGACTTTCTCCTTATCGGTTTGCCAATTGGATGTAGACATCAGCGATTTACAATCATGGCACCAAATCTGGTTTCATTCCTATCCTGTGATATCCTTGGCTGCATCATACCACAGTGCAATCCATTCCACTTCTTGCCAGCAAGGGTAACCACAGTCATTCCAATCTTTGCAATTGCTAAATTTCCTTTGTGCAATTTAGGTAACCTGGCTGAGAGCCACCTGTACTGTATGTTTCTAGATAATATCAAGTTTTCCATCTGCCAGCATTTAACACTGCTCAGGTATAAAACTATAAGCTAAATAGTTGGTATCAAGTCCATGACTATTTATAGAGGAAAAATGATGAGAATACATATTTTTATTAAATCAGGAAAAATTAAATGGAAGAAATAAAGGAATCATACAATATGTAAAATATGTAAATGAATACTGTTGAGGTGCAAATCAAAATTGCCTTCCTTATATTTCATGCAACATTACTTCAGCAGAAACATGAAATATGAAAAAAACTATAAAACTATATTTTTCTGGCCTTGGAATAAAGCCATTTTAGACCTTAAAATAGTGGCATGGAAAATGCATCTCAACTACTTCAGATTAATACATGGATGCCCAATATGCTGGTACAGACACACATGAAATTTTGTCTTTTTCTTTAGCACTGTAGTCTTTTTTGAGCAAAACAACAACAACGACAAAAGAAATCATGGACATTACTACTTAATAGAAGTAACATCTCTTGTTTTAAGAAACTAGATAGTCATTATGATTTAGAGTAGTCTTCTTTCTCTCTTTCTCATTCTCTTTCTTTCTCTTTCTCTTTTTGTTTTCTTTGCTTGTTTGTTTGTTTCCAAAACAGGCTTTCTCTATGTAGCCTTGGCTGTCCTGGAACTTACTCTGTAGACCTGTCTAGGGCAGTGGTCTGTTCAGACAACCTGGGCCCAGTTGAGTAGTTAGTCTAGAACTCGGGAGCCCCAGTGGACAATTTCTGCCTGCAAGGGACAGAAGGCATTCAACTATGATTCCTGGGTCCCTGGCTCCTGTTTTAGTCACAACCTCTCACAGCTGCCCCTGCAGGAGATGTGTACTTTGTCAGGTAGAGCTCCCAACATTCTAGCTGGACCCTACCCCGAGTCATATGACCACAGCCAGGCATGGCCCACACCGTAAGGGGAAGTTTGTCCCCTCCTCTCTCTTGCTCTTTGATCTCTCTTGCTTCCTTTCTTCTCTTGTTCTTTGTCCTCTCTCTTGCTCTCTTCTCTTGCTCTCTTGCTTTCTTCTTCTCCTTTCTCTCTCTCTCTTTCTCATTCCTCTCCTTCTCATTTCTTTCTCTCTACATGGTCAGCCTATTTTCTCTTTCTTATAATAAAATATCTCAAGATCATGCATTGCTTCCTTTTAACTAACTAACCTGCCATGCAGTTCCAGGCCTCAGCAGCAGAGAGACTCAGGTATCAGCTGCAGAGAGCCCCAGGCCTCAGCAGAGAGACAGGCCCACAGACTTGGATTGCCTCAAATTTACAGAGATCCATCTGCCTCTTCCTCCAGACTGCTGGGATTAAAGGCATGCAATACTACCATCTTCTTTCTCTCTTTCTCTCTCTTTTCTGTTGTTATTTCAAGACACAGCCTCACTATGTAGCTCTGGTTCTCCTTCAACTCGCTGTATAGAAAAGTCTGTCCTCTGATGCCCAGAGGGCCACCTGTTACAGTCTCCTGAGTGCTGGGATTAAAGGTATACAAGGCATGCCTGCTTCAAGAGCAATCTTTTTCAAACTATGAGTTGAGAGCTACTGTGAATTCTAAAATTAGTTTAGTAGGTCATGGGTAGGTAATATGAAAGGTATCTAGTTTATGTAGTTTAAATTTTATAGTAAAATGGAAAAGTTTAACATGTGTCACATGTGTAAAAATCAAATTTTGAGAGATGGTGTCATCTTTCTATACATATATTCTAGATCAAATTACAAAAACATTTCTTTGATTTAGAGATAGATTAAAAGTAATCTTCCATCTTATAAAATATTATCATAACAAATGATGTGTTTTTGTTTAATTTCAGAGAGCTTCACACTCACTAGTGTTAAGACTCTAAACTGAGTTTCACATTTTCTTTTGGGGAACCTGATGGCTGTTTTAAATCCCTTACTTTATATTAATTAATATATTAGAGGTATATATCTATGTATATAAGTCTACTTCAAACAATCTTTCTAGAAAACTTCCCTTTGAAAACAAGTAATAATTAGAATCTAGAAAAAAATGGAATCAAATAGTACTTTAGAAAATTGGAAGTTTTCCCAAATATACAAACCCACTAAAGGAGAAATAGTCTTCTTCCCTCAACACACACACACACACACACACACACACACACACACACACACACACACACACCATCACACATAGAGTAGTCAGAGTTATCTTGAACTTCCCATTTCCAACTCCCAGTTCCATCAGGTTTTAAAGGCCTCTTTAGCATCTATGTTATTACTTTGTAGCCTCTTTAACATTATGCTGATGGCATTACTCATAGCGAACTTTAATCTATTTTTTGGTCTTCAGTTATTTTCATTTCAAAGAGAAAATTGAATAGTCTATTTGATGATTCATTCATTTGCAACATACATGTCCTGAAACCAATCCGATTTGCTGCATCTACAGACCCTCTGCTAGTTAGTGTCCATCTATCCACGAGCAATCTTTTCTCACATTCCATTTGAGTATATATGCATAGTCTCAGGCTTGTAAAGGCAGACAGCATTTAAAATAACCCCTGGTTTTGCCTGAATTTAAAAAGCTTTAATTTGGTTTGAATGATGTAAAAATAAAACGTGAGTAAAATTTTCTTTTCAGTTAGATATGCTATTTGATAGAAAGTGTCTGAGGTATTTGATTATGGTTATACTTATATGGCAGCTGGACTGTCTTTGACAAAATAAAGTGGCAATTAGAATGGTAAAGCCATTTGTTTTCTAGCCTTGCTTATCCAGAGGATCAGCAGTAGTATTGTTCTGTCAATATGCACAAAATAAATGGTCTATGGAAATAACAATTCATTTTATATTGCCTCAGTGATCAATGATGATCACCACTTGAAGATCAAGCAGTGGTGTGGAGAATTAATCAAAAAACTGTCTTAAATTAATGCCCTGGTGACACTATGATATGAGTTTATCATTACCTGAAGCTTTTTGTAACTATTCAGAAATCTTTCCATTTATTGTTGTTTTGTTTTATTGTGATATTGGAGCAATTTTCTTGTTAAAAATGGGCTCATATTTGCTAAACAACAATACGCTTATTACTGTGGAAAATGTAATGATATAAACATCTCTGATTGCATTTGTAATGGCAATCAATTTTCTCCTCTAATTACATTAATTATAGCATTACATACCTTTGCAGTTTGCACAGGATTGTACTCAATTAGGTTCATGTTGTATTTAAATAAAGCACTTTTGCCACTGTCATAAATCTTTGGAACACTAAGCCGTGGAGATAGTGGCAACTGAAGATTGATCTGTACTGTTGGAATTCAGTGGGAAATCATGTCTAGTTATTGATTACTAAAAGAGTCATTAATTTATGGACGCTGCTAGGAGATTTTTGGTAACTTTAAAACTTGTTTCAACATCACTCTCAAACGTAGCCACATTTCCTTAAGTGGAAGGAGGCTGTACAGGCAGAGAGAGAGAGAGAGAGAGAGAGAGAGAGAGAGAGAAAGAGGAGAATATAAAGTAGAATTTTAGAATTGCAACTTGATTCTATACTATAATTTGTGAAACAGACTAAAGAGTCTGTACATAGCAAAATCAAGGTCAGTACCACCCTATGAGCAGTCCACCGTCTGACTGAGTAAGTGCTTATTTGTCCAATTTCTTTATTATCTTAAAAATTTAACTGAGAGAAAACACCTCAGTATTCAGTGTCATAGCAGATGGCTTGCCATAAACATTCACGTAGCAGGTGAAAATAGTCTGGAGTAAGCTTTACTTGCTTTCAAACAGAAAATATTCTAAAAGTGTGCCCTGCTTTTCAGACATTGGTTAAAAAGATATAAACCCAGAACTAGCCTGCAAAAGGAAGTGAGGCTTCATCCCTATGGCACCTGTCATTTGTTGTATGCTTTATGATGTGCTGCTTAATTTGGGCCATGAGTGCTATAAAATGAGGTTGTTGTTTATCTTTGTGTTTCAAGTATGTGCTTTGTTTATCCCACTTCCCTTTAGGGTTTTGAAGTGTTTGTTACTAATTATATTAGTTGACAAATTTGATATAAATAGTCCATCTTTTACCCTTTCTCCATTTTATTCTGCAAATGTTTGGAATAATATAGATTATAGAATGACAAGGAGTTTCTGAGCCTTTACCCACAGATGGACGGTTTGAACATTAGCATTGTAACATGTTTGATAGAAAGAAACCTAGCATTATTCTTGCTATTTCTATGGTAACCATGATGTCACTGCTGCCTGCATAGCTTTAAATCTCCCATCACTAATAACTTGAGCTGATCTAGTAGGACAGAATTGTAAAATGAAAAAAAAACAATTTAATTAATAGAATGTAATCTCCAAAATGGTATAGATAATGTTTGGGGATGTAAAATACTGACTCTTGGTTATAACTATAAGGGAAATGTAGCACCAAGTTTGTTTTATTAAAAGAAAAACATGGATTTTTTTCTATAATGACTGTGGCATGAGTATAAAGAGGATTTAAAAATACAGATGAGAGGAAGCTATCCATATGCTGTAGCCTTTGTGATTTGCAGCAAGAGAAGACTAGGTGGTGGAGGTGGGGGAGGGAATGAAGCTTTGGGCATTAACATATAATTCATGTTAAGAAATCCAGAGAACAAATGAAGTATATAATCTACTACTAAAATGGGTAAAAAGCATCTAAATCATTTGGTTGTATTTTGTGTTCAGTTTGGTTTTGCTCCTGTTCCTAAACTAAACCTTCGTCATCCCCCCTGTAATGCTGTAGGAAGCTTTCTCTTTGCTGTCACTATTACTACATTTGGCAAAGATTAGTCAGCCATTTTCTAGATGAGCTATAATCTGTCCTTGCACAGAGGACTGAACTTCTTACTTATCAGGTAGACATGAATCGAGCTGTGTCTTGCCCACATTCTTTGGGGAGAAGGAATCTATTGCAAGCACTAAGAACAACCAGAGGACTCTGGGGGTATTGACAAATAGGATTTCTGGATAACTAAGGGTGGAGCTTTTATAAGTTCTTTTCAGAGTGACTTGCATTATGTATTCCTTAGCAACAAAACTAAAATGCTTCATTCAAGGCAAGAGACTAAAAAAATCAAAAGTCTCTTATGCTTGCCTTCCTTTGTTCCTGCAGCCAAAAAGCTTTGTTCTCAAGCCCAAAGGACAAGGATAGCACAGTACTGCCTCATCTGTTCATGATAACTGTGATAGGGTAGAACTAGGATGGCAGATTTCAGTATATAAAGAACCAGCTGTCCCTCTTTACCTCAGGTAGCCAATAACTAGCAGAGGGGTAGGAGGGGGTCTTATGTAAGTGGAAGCTTTGAGAATCTTCTTTCCTGGACCCCTGCTTGTGCATGTGCGTGTATGTAGCCAATGTACTGTGATGCTAGCTTGTTGATTCATTAGTTTTCTAATTAACAAAACTCCTTGTTTTGAGTCTAATGTTTTAAATACTTCACAAGGACAATTCTTCCTCGTTAGTTATATATCTAACCTATATATCTTGCCTAGCTTGGTCATACATCTCCCAGAACTATTACTTTTCAATTGTTATCTGACTATGGCTATCAACTACATAGACATTAGAGTGATAAAAATGAGTCTGGGTGACACATAAGCTAAAATTCAGCTGACTATGAACTCTGTAAATCTCTGCCTTATAAACACTTCTATCGAAGATAAAACATGGAGAGAAAAGACAAAATGAGAATAACTCTTTGTACTGTGCTGACAGCACAAAGTCATTGAGCTTTCAATAGGCAAAATATAGCATTTCCCTAAAGAAAATATGGTCTTATATTTCCAGGATTGATGTACTATAACTTAATTTAGTTCCTCACTTATCAACTACACATTTATATAACATGACAATAGAAATATAAACTATGCTCAAAGAAATTGATAGTTTTACAAAGAAAATGACCTAATTAATTAGAACCATAATTAATATGGTTAACATTCATTTATCATTGCAACATTGTACTTTCAAACACCAGGTAAATGTGTTGACATGTTCAGCAAAGTACAGAGAAAAATGGCATGCACATAATCTATACTCATACTTTTGAAAAAGATTTAAAATATGTCCAGCATTATTTGAAATAATTGACATGACAAAGGGAAAATTGAGGAATCAATTTTATACGGTTCTTAGGTGGTGTTAAACACATGGCTAAGTACTTTGCATGATGCAGAAGATAGAGACTATAAGGAATCTCTTTAAAAAACAGACTGCTGCTGGGCAGTGGTGGTGCATGCCTTTAATCCCAGCACTTGGAAGGCAGAGACAAGTGGATTTCTGAGTTCGAGGCCAGCCTGGTCTACAGAATGAGTTCCAGGACAGCCAGGACTACACAGAGAAACCCTGTCTTGAAAAACCAATCAACCAAACAAAAACAAGACTGCTTAGGTTCTAATAACACCTTTGCCAAGGAACAAAAGTAGTTTGATCATGGCAACACAGTCTCATAACTTTTTGGGCCCTATAATTTTAAAACTTGATATTTCTTTGGGTCAAACTTTCCAAAGGTCTGAAACCTGATAAGAGGAAGGGCTAATAAGGAAGACAAGCAATGATCCATATTTCAAAAATATTATACCATCACATGTGTATTTAGTAGAGTGAAAAAACATCATCTGGTGTTTGCCATCTGTGTTTTCCTCACAGTTCAAATTATTATTTTTTTAATACCTACCATGTTAAAATTCGGTTTTTTAGTCAGGTGGTTGTGGAATACACCTTCAATTGCAGTGAACTAGAGGCTAACATCATCTACAGAGAGAGATTCCAGGACAGCCAAGGCTACACAGAGAAACCTCACCTCGAAAAACAAACAAATAAACAAACAAACGCACCCAAAATCAGTTTTTCATTGTGTCATTCAGAACAGCTGGTACTATACTGCTTCTTAATTCCCAGGAATGGAAATACTGAAAGGCTATTCTAGCATTTAATCCTTTGAACTTTATTCTGCTTCAAGCAACTTTGCCCTTGCCTGACAGATATCTCAACCATGTAACTGTATTATTATTGCTAGGTTTTGAGTGATTCTTCATGGGCAACATTTGTTCTTGATGTTTATGCTGCCGTGGCCACTTTTACCTGTGTGGCTTTTATAAACTACCACATATTTCCAACTACTTCTCTTCTTATGTATTAGTTACTTGATTAGAAAGTACCATTTATATATCTCATTACTCTCTGAAGTATCAGTAATTCTTTTAGGAGTAACAGAAATTACCACAAAAAAAAAAATACCAGTTTGTCTTGGGGAAAGAAGAAAAGTCTCCAGGAATCTGATATACAAAGAATAAAGTTTACTACTTAGAGTATAAACTTATGGTTTTTGTATTGGTTTTGTTGAGGTTTTTTTGTTGTTGTGCTTTATGCTAACCAATGAACATTTGATTCTATAAGATGGGTTAGTGAACATAGCTATTATTAGAGATGTTATTGATATCAAATGAGATCATATTTGACAAACTGTATACTATGCATTTCTAGTATATTTTATGGCAATAATAATGTTGTATACCTTAAGATGCAGCAGACAAAAAAGTATTTCACTCAGAATTTAGTTACTTACCTCCATATTGTTTAGATAATATTCTGCTTATCTATGGCTATATATTAAAATCACTGAAATGTAATGGTTTGAAACTGCATCTGACGCCTTTACTTTGCCCATGAACCTGTATTAGATGGGGCTTGGTAAGAACAGCTTCACTTTGATCAACTAAGTGTCAGCCTCAAACAGATTGAAGGATAGGATCATCTGAAATCTTATTCACATTTCTGGCAACTATGGAGAAAAGAGAGGAAAAAGAGCAACATGAGAGAATCAGGAAGACTCTGCACTTGCCTTTTATAGTTTCAGAAGTCACAGAGCAGTTTCCTCTGCATTCTATTCAAGAATACCAAATAGTTAAGCCCTACCAGACTGAAAGGGAAGGAAGATTGATTTCTATGTTTTACTGAAAGCAGTATCAGAGTTTGTTACACAAGTCAGTTACTCATAACATCCCTGTCAGCGTGACTAACCACCATCTTTTAAATGTTTAGTACAAATTAGATAAGATACTGCATTGCTTTAATTCCTATCAGCTATAAATGAGGTGAATGCTATCATACCTGTTTTAAAGATGTGGAAACTTATGTTCAGAGATTTTAAATGGCTTGGTCCAAATTATCAATGAAAAGACCTGGAATTCAGTTCAAAATGATTTTAAACACCACAATAAACATTCTTTCTCTGTGATGACAGGAATGTACTGTTTTGTTTCTGTATGAGTTAAATGGTGAATAAGGGAGTATGTTTTATTTGGCTTTGTGCTTCTGGAAACACAAACACACAAAAACAAACTAATTTGATACTTTTATATAGGTATTGGTCTAAAACTGTAAAAAACTGAGAGACCTTTTCTTTAAACATTATCTAATTCTGGTCAATGAACCAAAGTTTCATACCTTTCATATTAGCATTCTTTCAATAATCAATTCTAAAGAACATATAAGACAACTTCAGAGGACTAGTAGGATTAACTGCCTAAGTCTGTCACCAGTCTGGAATCATTGGTAGTATATGATTCAAAGAAACCAGCAGAATTGAAGTCAGTAGCTTTGCTTCTGGGTCACTCATCCGATGGATTCTTAGATTCAGGAACTACAGCAAGAAGAGCCCTTTATCAGCTGATAGAGACACTGGATATAAGAAATGTCATGGTTTATTTCTATGACGAGTGCCTTGTGATAACAGTAACAACTGCTAATGTCATTCAACTTTTGAACTCTGTCTGGAATTGCTCATAGAGCAAATATGCTACATACTTATTTGTTGGCTTTAGAAAACTCAATACTTTGCTCTTGCCTGAACTGCTTTGATTGACAGTGTGATGTCATTAATTTAACTAAATAAGTGCATAGCCCTCTGCTTTTCTTGGCTCTGCCAGCATAGCCTCATGGAGGGTGGTAATTATATGTGGGAGGCAAACAGCTGTATAGCATGTGCAATTCCTTGAATGTGCAATGAATATGGAAACAGACGCACAAAGGAGAGAAATTGCTGAGGATATTGTTTATAACACATAATGTCAAACAAATGGGTGAAAATGATATTGATATTTAGCCATGACTTTTGAAAAAATTAAATTTAAGAATCAAAAAAATGCAGAAATACCTATAGTTGTACATATGGGTTATGAAAACACATTCACATATTGACTTATATTTAAAAAAATAAATAATAAAATAAATTATATTCAACCCTGTTGTCATTATAAGGAATGTTACCTACTTATAATTAATGTAATAAAATAAATGCTTTAAAACTTTTTTTTTAATTTTGCTTTTGATATTCCAGTAAAGCAAAGTAAAACTTTCATCTTATACATTAAATAGTTTTACTTGGTGTGTTTCATTAGTAAAGACAAATACTTAAGAATATAGCCTGCCACCATAATGGAATGCTTTTATCTACCTGGTCAAGAAAAAAATGTAAGATAAAGTTATTGAGAAGAAAGTACATATATGCAAAATTAACTTAGATTTTGTAGTAGCTATGTGGTCATCATGTGTGTGTGTGTTGTGCTGGGATCATTGTACCTTAGAAAAATAATATTGAAAAATATTTACACTGAAAAATTATAATCCAATTTGTTGTATGTCTATGAAAGTTTCTACCCTTATATGCCTGCTAGATTCATTTATATTTTCTGTCAAGTGATGGTGAACATGATTAGTTAGTTATCCATTAGAGTGATACACTTTTGTTCCACTGACAAGTTATTTGATAACCATATGGACATTAGAAATATTACCTTTTAAATGTTTGTTTTGTGATGTTTTCAATGAAAATACTTCTCTTAAAGAGAGGAAGAGAAGTGAATTTCATAGTTCATCACTTTGAGTGTATTATTTCACACCAAGATTAAAGAGGTGAAGGCTGATATTGAACCTCTCTGCTGAGCTATAGTTATTCATTTCAAGATGACTCCAGTACTGATAGATTTTTCAAGAAGCTGCTTTCAATTTTTCACTGTACCTATATAACTCAAGATATCTGCAAGCTTAAGTTTCAGAAGTCAGGGCCGGAGGATCCAGATTAAAAGTTTAGTATCATGGAAAAGTTTAGATATTACTAGATAGCAAGAAGATCTTAAATTTTGTCAAGGTTTGTGAGTATAATAAATGAAAAACGGGACACCCATGAGATGTTTACAAGTATATATTCTCTACACAGAGTCAGATGTGTGATCATTATATGCTTGGTCTCATAAAATAACCATACTAAAAAAATCTATATTATTTTGATTGATTCAGAACTGACTGAAGAATTCATGACATTAAGATTGTACTTCTTTGAATCTGGATATGGATTCTATATATTTTATTAATCTATATATTATATGTTCTATAAGAAAAAGAGAATATCTGCTACTAGACTGACTGAATTTGAACGTAGGGATAAAGAACAGCATAAATATATGAGGTATCCAAAATTGTATGTTTATAACCCAAATATAAGTTCTCTACCGAATACATATACTTGCCTCTAAGAGTTTAAAATAATTACTCTACAAAATCAAACTTAAAATCACATCTTTGCAGTAAAAATCCAGATAAATTTAAACACATTATGGGACTGAAACCCACATACATTCTTTCCAACAGTTCTTTTGAAAATGGAAGAATCATCAGGTCATACCACAAATAAAGGAAAACATTTAATTGGGACTGGCATATAGTTTACAGGTTTAGTGCATTATTGTCATGTCAAGAAATATGATAGCACACTGGTAGACATGGTACTGGAGAGATAGCTGAGAGTTCTATATCTAGTTCCACGGGAGCAGGAAGAGACAGTGAGACATCGGCCTGTCTTGAATATCTAAAACCACGAAGCCTGACCCCAGTGACACATTATCCCTGACTAAACCACTCCTACTCCAACAAGACCACACCTCCTACTGATGCCACTCCCTGTGAACCCATGGAGGCCACTATTATTCAAAGTACCTCATTCTGCTCCCTGACCTCCTTAAGTTTGTAGTTATATCATAATGCAAAATGCATTTAGCCCAACTTCAAAAGTCCACATAGTCTACAAAGTTTACTTAATAAATCTAAACAGACTTATTTAAAAGTCCAAAGTTCAGCGTCTCTTCTAAGATTCATACAATCTCTTAACTTTAACCATCTGTAAAATCACAATTAAAGATAAGATCATTCATCTTCAATATACAATGCCACAGGATATACATTACAGTTCCAAAAGAGAGCATAGTGAGGAAATACTGGACCAAAACAAGATTAAGAACCATGTGGGCAAACTCTAAACTCTGCATCTTTATGTCTGATATCAAAACACTCTTCAGAACTCCATGTCTTTTCAGCCTTGTTGAGTACAACACACTTCTTTCTCTTATGATGGTTTCACTCTGTGTTAGTAGCTTATGCCTGCAGGTATATGTCAACTCTGGTATCTCTTAACATCTTAGGGTCTTTTAGGCAATCCAGGCTTGGTCTTCACAGTTTCACACATTGATCTCCCTAGGCCTTCATACAAGTATATTCCTGACATATGCCTGCCCTTGGTAGCTTTTTTTGGTCACAGAGGGAGATTTGATAACACCTTTCTTCTATCTTTGACTCTAAAGCCCAAACCATGTGGCTAAACTGCCAAGTTCTGTTGCTTACTAGAAGTAGAATGTGGCTCCTTGTTCTGTTGCTTACTAGAAGTAGAATGTGGCTCCTTGTTCTGTTGCTTACTAGAGGTAAAACATGGCTCCTTGTTCTATTACATCTTCACCAGCATTCTGTTTTCAATGGTTCCCTTTACTGCTTAGGCTTGGCCGTCCAGAAACTGGATCTGTAGGTCAGACTGGTGTCAAACTCAGAGATCCACTTGCCTTTTCCTCTAGAGAGCTAGGATAAAAGGTATGTGCCATTTCACGTGCCACTAAGCTTTTCTATGATTCCTTTTTACAAAATGAAAACTTAGCTGAGTAGGATCTTGCTCTTAGGTAACTCCTCCCATTATTCCATTTAACAACAGAGTTTTCTTTATTCTGCATCTTCTTGAACATATAACTTATCTCATTCTACTTCCTGGTCACCCCTTTTTCCTCAAACTGAATATTTTATAACTTTCCTTGCTCAGCTTATTCCTTTTTGCTATAGATGTGCATAAGCATAAGTGTAGCCAGTAATAACCACAAGATATAGTCTATAATAGGCTGTTTTGAAATCTCATTTGTAAATACAATTAATCCAAAACACTTCAGTTTAACTTCAGGCAGATATTTTTGAACAAGGGTACAAAGCAATCATATTCTTCACAAAAAATATCACAAGAACAGTCTCTAGGCCACATACTAATATTCTTCTCTGAAACCTTTTGAACTGGACTCCCAATGTTCAAATTATCCTCAGTACCATTGTCTTCCATACTTCTACTAGTATGGTTCATTAAATCACACTTAAATATTTAACTGCTTTCCTATGCTAAAGTCTCAAGGTCCACATTCCTCTTAATAAAACCATGGTCAGGCCTATCATAGACATGGTTTCTATTACTGTGAAATGTAAATGCCTTTTATTTCCTCTGATGAAAGGATGAGATGAGAGCTGTATACAAGCTGTGCAAATTTATAGTTTGGGTTGAGGCTAGATCATTCCTTTCTCTGTTTTAACTATTCATAGGTTTAGGACTGGAAGCTTCTACCCTCCACCTAATCTAATCTTCTTAAATGACTGCCACAATCCAGCTTTTCTCAGTTTCTGCCAGAATTTCTCAGCTTAGCCTCATACTAACTTTGGCAACATGGTATAATCTTCTTGCTCCTTCTCCTTCTCTGACTCATTCTGTCTTTCCCTGTGTCTAGTTAGTTTTCTCTGCAAACTGTCTCTGAAAAACTGTCCAGGTAAAACTACCATATACCCCACTGCTCTACCTCATTGCTCTTAAGTAGCCTTCCCTGTGCTGTTCTCCTGTGCATTCAGCATACCCTATCTCTGACTCATTCTGTCAAATCTTTCTTTGATTTGTCACTTTGGCTGCCCCTCAATTAGATGTCACTTTCAAACATGGCTACATCCTCTTATGAACTAACTTTACTTCATCATCATTATTAGGGTTTAAAAGTATGCACTAAGATGTATGATTCCAGCTGAATCCTAGAATCATGCAAATCTATAAGGTCTTTGCCAAAACAGGCATGTTGCTGGATTAAAAAATTCCTCTACAGTGAAGAGATAGTATGAACATTGCAACTCTTTTTTTTAATTTTTATTTTTATTAGATATTTTCTTTATTTGCATGTCATATTTCTCAGTTTCCCCTCCAAAAAACAAACAAACAAAAAACAAAAACCAACAAGAACAAACCCCTGTTCCTTCCCCTTTCCCCCTGCTCACCACTCCACCCTCTCTTGCTTACTGGCCCTGGCATTCCCCTACACTGGAACACAGAACCTTCACGGGGCCAAGGGCCTCTTTTCCCATTGATGACTGACTTGGCCATCCTTTAATATACACGTACTGTTGGAGCAATCAGTCCCACCATGTGTACGCCT
>JADRCC010102357.1:0-10766 GCA_019843855.1 Hylomyscus alleni
ATAGTGGCTTGAAGGAGAAATGTCCACCATAGGCTCATGCATATGGAAGCTTGTGACCCAGTTGGTGGTACTGTTTGGGGAGGTTTTTAGGTGGTGCATCCTTGATGAATGATGAAAGAAGCATGTTACTGGGGCTGGCTTTGAGAAAAAAAAGCACCGGGCTGTTTCCAGTTTGCTGTGTGCTTTGTGCTTGTTTTTAAAGATGTTAGCTCTCAACTTCCCATTTCTGCTGCCATGCATCCCGTTTATTGCCATGCTCTCCCCACCCCCACCCCCAGGTCATTTTTAACCCTCTGGAGCCATAAGCCAAATAAACTCATTCTTCTATAAATTCCTTTGCTCATGATGTTTCATTACAACAATAGAAAAATTAACTAACAGAATCTCAGAAGATACACCCCTGCTCATATTGTTATAGTTTTTTTGAACCAGTTGAGATGTTTGGATGTGAAGATTCAGATAGGATTCAAAATACATCTTGTAATTCTAATAAATATGACTGCCTACAACTAACAATCAGAAATTATCCTTGTTGTAACAGCTCCCTGAATTGAACCAACTATTCAACTAGCAGAAAGAAAAGAAGATATTGCTTCACATCGAGTAATCAAGTAAGGCACTCCATAATCTAGGAAGAAGGCGAGGAGCAGGGCCAACCAAATCAGAAAATGATATTGTTAGTATTCATCCAACTTGTTTTTAGCAAACTCTTATAAATCTCAGAGCTTTTTACTTCTGATTCAACATCTGGGTTATATTAAGCTTGGCAAATTGTTTTGCCCCAAATTTGTTTCTGCTTAGACATGTTCTAACTATCTGTTTGGGGGCATAACCTTTACTTGTTTATTAGTATAGTATCATACTTGTTTCTCTACTTCCCTGGAGAAATACAGATTAAAATGTTGGAGGTGTTACCTGTGTCCATGAACACTGAGGCAAATAATTCTTTTCAAAACTGAGCAGTTTCAATCACACTATATTTTTATGGATAATGATAACACCAGTTATTATGTTTTTAAGATAAGGATAATCAAACTTATGTCCTAACTCGTAAACTAGCTGGGCCAAGAGTCAGGATTTCAAAATATCTCATGTTTAGTTTGCCTATGTCTTAAGCTCTAGTTGTCTCTGGGTTTAACTTGTATAGAACTGGAAGAAAATGAGAGCCATTACTAATGAACAAGTGTTTCTACTGCAGGAAACATGAAATATTGTTCTCATACATGGATCTGTAGACAGTAGGTTGGCCAAACCTATTCTCTGTTTCTGGACTCCATAAAATGCTTTTCAAAATGAAATTCATCAGTCCATTTATTAGCTTCAAACCAACACAAGGACCCAATTATTCTCTCTCAAGCCCAAACCCACATTTGACTCCATTTTTCTTACAGCTTGGATAATATGCTTTGCCTCATAGCAGATCTCTATGCATTTCCTCTGGATTCTTTACATGTATTCTTGCACAGTTCTTGGCGGTTAGTTAACAAGGTTTTATCTCTTTAATATTAATACAGAAAAGGAGCTCTTTGGGAAAGATTTGTCTATGTTTAGGAAAAGCTTTCAGTTTCTTAATTATGTGTTTCAACTCTCAATGCCAGCTCTTTTTCTGTTTTCAATTCCAAGTTAACCTTATAGCTAAGGCTAATTGTATGTGGGTCTTTTTCTTGATTAAATGAGCTTTACTGTGGTCATAAGGATCATACAAACTCCCTGCTGTTTTTCTTCATAAAAGTCTTAGACTATTATTGAATACATCAGTATAAAGACAAAAGTGTTTTATTCTTAGTAAAAGTAGGACTATTACTATTTTAAATACCTATATGCCTATGACTACACCATAGTAAAACAGAGAGAGAAATAATCTTCCCAGGAATAAAACCCAGATAGTTTGGAGCTTCTCCATTGAAAAGCAGTATAGTATGCAATTAACAAGTATGTAGGAATGCAAGCAAACCTTTTTCCATTATCAGATTATTGGCATAAATTATCAGATGTTTTGTTTGCTAAGTATACTATATTATATAAGTATTGGAAGATATACTCAATTTAAGTACTTAGACAACATTCATACTAAAAATAAGTCACTGTTCACAATTAAATGTTTCTTAATTGATCCTGTGATAAATACAACAGGTTGAGTTTATTTATTTAAATTAATTTCTTTACTGTGCTGTATCTAGATGCACAGACTGGATTTGATATTTCTTATTTTAGAGGACAATAAATATGAGCAAAACATATCATGTACTCATGGATATATTATAGGGAAACTCATTCTATATAATTATTGTATGCTAGCAAACATTTAAAAACCCTTGAACTTGTACATTTTACATCATTTGTAATTTCTCTTTTCATTTATAAATTCAGTATCCTCCAAAGAGTGACTAGAATCAACATACAAATTGTAAAGCAAAGTGTAACACTAAGATTTTTTAGTTTCTAAGGCAAGTCAAATCACATGCCTATTAAATTGCTACTCAGCTGTAATCCAGATGAAACTAGGAAGAGTCACTTGCCAAAAGTAGTATTCATTTGCTACTAGGATTTTTCTCTCTTGTCTGTTGGCTTACAATAGATGTCCTTGTTGTTTTCGATGCATTACACCTGCTTCAGAGCAAATCAAATACATTTCGAACCTTCCCCACATACATACAGAATTTGTGAGTTGCCAGGAAAAAAAAAAGTTACTCTTTTCCAAAAGCATAAATCTCTTTGGTGTGTTAGACATAGACTGTCTTAGTCCTGGCCCTGCTCAGGGGTCCTCTCTTAGGCTTGTTTTGTTTTGTTTTGTCTGCAACTTGATGAATTGATCTCTTCATTAGACCTAAGCACCAGGAGCCTGGGAGTATCATCCATCCACACTGACACAGTTTCAAAGCTCTCAGCCAGCGAGCCCCAGAAGTTGGCCCTTTGTCTCTCCAGTCACTCCAGATGTGCTGATTCTTCTTTTCATTTTCATTAAGTCAGGTATTCCTTTGCTCATGCCAATACATACCCCAGCTCTTTCCAATAAGATCAGCAAGGCAATTTACAAGTCAACAATCATCTTTCTGCAGGCCCCTCTGCTTTTTTTTTTTTTTAAAGCCCTGCGTGTTTATTTTAATCTTTGTTTCCTCTCAGGAAACACGGCTACAGTACATTTTCTTATTAATTTTTTAATGTGTCTATAGAGTTCTTTCTCTAATTTTACATTGTCAACACTACTATAATTTTAATATTTTGCGCACCCAAATCTGGCCTCTTGTCTTACATCTGACCTTGCAAACTGCTACTTTTTAATCTAAATACAATGTTACAACTATGTATTTATTTATTTAGTCAGGGTCCATGCACATGCAACAGTTCATGTACGGAAGTCAAAGGGCAACCTGTGGGAATACGGTTTGGAACAATGTCCAATTTGCTGAGGCCAGGTCTCTTTTGTTTCTTTGACAACTTGAGCTTCAGGACAATCTTGCCAGAGGCATACCTGGATTACAGGTGTGCACTAGTGGATCTGCTCTACATGGGTTCCAGGAAATTGAATTCAGATTGTCAGGCTTGTACAACAAGCAATTTGACCAGCTGACTCATCTCAGAGGCCCAGTATCATTTTCTTGCCAGGTTTAATCATCCTTCTGGCTGCAACTAAAACTGAACTTTTTTTTTTTTCAGTGCATCTTTTTTCAGAATCTCCCTATGTAAACCAGGCTGTCTTCGAACTCACTATTTTCCTGCCTCTGCTACCTTAATGTGGGGATTTACAAGCAGGCACTGCTATACTCAGACTTCTCAATTCATTTGTAAGTATACAGACCTATGTTATTTAGTATGCTCATCTTAGTAGGGTGACATACAGAGTCAAAATGTAATCATATTCTGAAACCATAAAAACCTCCCAGTCTTGTCTCTTCTACTTAATGCTGCCAGTCTCTCCCTGGATAGTTAAAATTTCTTATGATTACTTCCACCCTGGCCTCTTTACAAGCCTTTTAAATGTGCTCAAGTAATTTCACAGTCCACTTCCTCCTTTTGTCTGGTGGCCTACAACAGAGTATTGAGAAAGCTAGTTTACTGAAACACGTGCTCACGTATCCAACTTTGAGTCCTAACAGCTCTGCACAATTACTAGGCTCTTCTTATCCTCTATTATTGAAATAATCTATCTTTCAAGATGACAGTTCTGACTCTGCCTTGCTTTTCATGGCTAGAACAGAGTCTAGTAAGAATAACTAGAGTACTAAGCTTCCAGATCCTCTTTCCTATCCTTTGTAGTCAAGCACTTATCTACCAGTTAGTTATATTGCCTAGTATTAACCAAAAGAATTTCACAGTAAGAGGTGAAAATACATACAAGTTTACTGTAAACAGAACATATTACAGTGCTCTTGCAAAGCCTTGAAACAATTCTTAAGCTATATAGAGCACTGACTATGGTGACCATGAACTCACAGCTTAACAAGAACTAGCACTCCCATTGATTCTACTCTCAGCATGCCTCATCATTTCATGTCTGTACTGTGGCAAGGGCTATGTAGCCAAGCAAACTGATTGCAGATACTCACTGATATACACTGTAGGACAAAAAACAAACAAAACCCTCCAAAAAAACAAAACAAAACTATAGAATGAATGATGTTTTCTCAGACCTTCATTAAAGCAAGTGTTTACAAAGATCACTCAGTGACCTTGTACTGGCTGGGTTTGTAAACTTCAGGGTTCTTTAGAGAGTTGATTGTGTTGGATGGTGATTTGCTGAGGAAACACGTGAAGGAACATTTCACTGAAGGAGACTGTACTGGCTGGTTTTGTGTGCCAACTTGACACAGGCTGGAGTTATCACAGAGAAGGGACCTTCAGTTGGGGAAGTGCCTCCATGAGATCCAGCTGTGGGGCATTTTCTCAATTAGTGATCAAGGGGGTAGGGACCCCTTGTGGATGGTACCATCCCTGGGCTGGAAGTCTTGGGTTCTATAAGAGAGCAGGCTGAGCAAGCCAGGAGAAGCAAGCCAGCAAGGAACATCTCTCCATGGCCTCTGCATCAGCTCCTGCTTCCTGACCTGCTTGAGTTCCATTCCTGACTTCCTCTAGTGATCAACAGCCATGTGGAAGTGTAAACTGAATAAATCCTTTCCTCCCCAACTTGCTTCTTGGTCATGATGTTTGTACAGGAATAGAAACCTTGACTAAGACAGACCTCAATGTATTTATAGTCCTTTGTCTCATTAAAAAAAAAAGTATCTGCCCCATGATGCACATGCAAACTTACACACTGCCTCTGCTTGAAGCATACCAATGTCTCCATTCTGACACAGCTCTTCCATTCCTTTTCATTCTATACAGTGAGTTTCTAATTACCATGGTAACCTTTGATTTCCCTCTTGTCCTTAGACCAATAAGAATGTTTCCTGTATGGCAACCGTCACTTCAATTCCCATAATTTCCATAAACACTATTTTTATTTATTTTTCTGCTAGTTTATTTATTTATTTGTCTGTGTTTACAGTGGGGACGGGCAGTCACATGCTTGCCACATCCACCACAGACATTAGGGGACAACGTTGTGGAGTTAGTTCTTTCTATTTATTTTTATGTAAGTTTCAGGGATTGAGCTCAAGTCACCATGTTTGGTAAGCACCTTTTCTGCTGAGCCATTTAATTATTAGAAATATTATTTTCTAACAGGAAGGAAAATTGAAAAACAAACATGCATCATCACTCATTAATACTGTGTTCCTATCTCGTTTGCCCATCCATCTAGCATCCAAACTTAGTTTTTGATGTGTTTCATACTAAATTTCCACACCCAGTTTACTTCACTTGGAAAACTTCAGGAACTTCAGTTTTAAGTTTGTTTGTTTGTTTGTTTGTTTTCACAGATCCTTTTGTTGAGTAAATTATCTATACTTAGGGTAGTGTATAGAAGTTGTAGCTATTGAATATCCCAAGCAATTCAAGATCAACTTAAGAAATGAAACATTACAACCCCTTAAGAAGGCTCATTGGACCCCACCCCAGTCAATCAACCCTAAACTGCACAGAAATATGACTGACTTAATGATTTTGCCCATAAATTTAGTATTGTCTACAGTTTCATATGGAATCAAATATTTGGTATCCTTTTATCTAAGTCTTACTTGTTTCAAAGTAAAGCATTTGAAATGAATCTATGATGTATAATATTGTACTGTATGTATACAATATTGTTGGTTTACACAATTTCCTGCCAATGAGCATCTTGAGCTGTTACTGGCATAAAATATTTTTTCTTGTGGAAATACTTTGGGAGACATATGTTTTCATTTCTTTTAAATAAATACTTAGGTTTAGAATTTAAATAACTTGGGTGGTTTATTTTTAGGTTTTTGTTTGGGGATTTGAGTTTTATAATAGGCTTGTCGTGGTTTTAATGAGAATGTTCCCTCCTAGACTTGTCTTTCTCAGTATAGTTAATATAATGTTTTCAACGTATAGAGGAAATCAGGTAAAATGTAGTTCGTTAATTACCAAAAGAATCATGGTGACTCTACTATAACAAAAGATAGGTGATAAAGAAAAAATAAAATCAAAAAAGACATAGATAGGGTATGTTCAAAAAAGAAGGGTCAAATGCTCAGTGAAAATAGTAGTTTTATGCTTATATTCAATGGAGAATGAATGACTGTAAAAACATGGCTGGACAACAGGCTAAGAACTAGTTCAATAGACCAAGGAAGAAATCTTGCAAGTCCTGTGTGTTCAGA
This sequence comes from Hylomyscus alleni, assembly GCA_019843855.1. Taxonomy (NCBI): domain Eukaryota; kingdom Metazoa; phylum Chordata; class Mammalia; order Rodentia; family Muridae; genus Hylomyscus; species Hylomyscus alleni. Next base: position 6,726 of record JADRCC010102357.1, read on the forward strand.
TCATTCTTGGATTTCCAACAGGGAGAGAACAGTTGTTTGGGCAGGGTTCCACTGGGGAATCTACTAAGGTAGAAAGTTTTGGAAGCTTGAAGAAGTGCCTCACTTCCTCTCTGAAGTCCTTTAGCTGTGGCAGGTTGGAACAATGACCTCATTATGGATGTCCAGGAAGTCCTGAGAGTTCTGGCCAATAACTAGCACTGACAGTATTTCCAGCAATAACATTTAATTGCCAATAACACCAGAGCCACACACAGTCTCAAGTCTTTTCCGGATGTATAGCAACACAGAGGCTGGAGAATACTTGTCTCAGGAGCAAGTGATCTTAGAAACCATCCTTAGATTTTTTTAATAGCATTCCTTCTTTCCAGGTAGGGTGGGGTCATTTTTTGTAATAAGGGTTTTAAAAACCATTTTTAAACATGGTAGGTTAGAAAATTTTGTTATGGTTTACTCATTCAGAAAGATGGGAAAGGTTTTAGTGATTTAGCTAGGTTATATGGCTGACAATGAAGAAGAAGGGTTCTAGTTTCTATGACATACCCTGGGAAAGGCAAACAATTATTATTATTATTATTATTATTATTATTATTATTATTATTTTATTTTGTGAATCACTTTGTGGCGGAAAGAGATGATGGGTAAACAAGGAGGCAGGAAGTTAGAAACTGAGTTGTCAATAAGTCCACTTCCAAGGCTTTCAAAATTCCTTTGGTTCAAGGAACTTGGCATGATCAAAGCTGATAGCTCAGGGTTATTTTTTGTTCAGTCCCAACAAAAGCCCATCCATTCGTATGTTTCAGGCCTTCACTAAAATCTTTACATCACTTTCTACTCCTGCTAACAATGAGTAAGAGTTCCCAGTGCCTTGCACCCCTGTCAATTTTTGATACTGTCATTTTGATTCTTTTAGCTCTCTGCCTATCTAGTTTAAGTGTTTCAGAACTCTTTCAGTTTTGATGGTTGTCATTGTCCAATGTAGAACGAATTGTTCTTTTTTGCTTCCTATATGTGAATTCCTCCCTTCAAATGATTTTCAAACTACTTGATAGGAAGATATATGACTCACCTAATTTCTATCTCACATTGCATTAGGTTCATACTAATTGCTTGATGTTTTTATTTCACTGTTTGAAAATACTGGATACAAAATAAGAGTATGTGCATATATACATACTTTCATATAAATGATTATATATATGCATATATGTTGTTGACAAACATTTTTGTTGCAAGTTTAAGTGTGAAAATTTCAATTCATTTTTTTCCTTCAGTTTTGATGTTTCTCTAATTATATGTTATAACAGGAAATAGAATGCCAGTAATCTCCATAAGTAAACTGGCAAGTCTCTAAGGGACTCTTTATTGTGTCTGCTTGTCAAATTCATCCATGGACAGAGATTCAAAGTGAGAGTTAACTAACAGAAGAAAAAAGAGAAAAAGCACCAAGAAAAAGCCAGCATATTTGCCGTCTCTTTCTACAAAATAACATAATTTTGTATGTGTATCTTTTGGCCTTTGTAAATGAAGTTGAAAAAATTATTGCAAGTTAGAGTTTAGCTCATTAATTTATACTCCTTCTGTTTATGAAAAAAACTTATTACTGTTTATTAGGAAAATAAAATTTTAAGCAAATATCCCTATCTTGTGTACTATATATTACCTGCTTCTATGGGCTTAATTGTGCTTTGCAAACACATATGTTGAAGTTTTAACTCTCAATGTAATAGTGTAAAGAAATGAAAAATTTCAGGATACAATTAAGCCTTGAGGTTGGGATCTTGCTGATGACATTATAAAGAAAACCAATTCCATTCCCATCCCCCTTGCCCAAACCCCATATAAGAAGGCATCTGTCAGACTGAAGATGCAGACAGAGAACTTGAATAGGTTTGAGTTAAGTCCTCTGCATATAGTTATGGTTGTTTAGCTTGAGGTTTTCTGGTACTCCTAACACTGGGAGTAGGGGTTCCTCTGACTCTTTCCTGATCTTTGGAACCTTTTTCTTCTACTGGGTTGCTTCATCCAACATTCATATGAGGGTATGGGCCTAGTCTTATTGCAACTTGTTATGTTATGTTCAATTGATATACTTGGCAAGTTTGGTTTTTTGTTTGTTTTGTTTTTTCTGTAGGAAAATGGAGGAAAGGGGAAGTGGGGAGGATACTGGGGGGAGTGTAGGGAAGGGACGCTGCAGTTGGAATGTATTGTATGAGAGAAGAATATAACAACAACAACAATAATAATAACAACAAAAGAAGGCCTCTGTCACTATGCCAGGAAACCATCCACAAATAGTTATTAACATCAAAACCAACCATACTGACACCTTAATCTTGGATTTCTAGCACAGGAGTTGTGAAAACAAGATTGTTGTTAAATTGCTTTAGCCTCTATATTTTGTGATGGCAGTGAGAGCTGACTCTCATCATGTTTACCCAAAATCCACTCTCCACAAAAATAACATTTTTATCACAGAAGGTTATATTAAACGTTTGCACAGAGAAGTTCTGATTGAGGATTGTGCTTATGGTTCAGTAAGGAGAGTGCTTGTCTAGTATACAAGAAGTCCTAGCTTGAATTCTCATCCCCTCATGGTAGTACATGCTTGTGATTCCAATATACAGGTAGTGGGCAAGAGCTCCAAAACTTCAAGGTCTGTTTCAGTCACACAGAAAGCTGAAGGCCTGTGTCACATGAGACCCTGTCTCCCCAAATTCATTTCTAAAGTCCTGATAATTACCTAGTAACTTCACTACAGACCGAATTGAGCTGAGTTCACACCTGTGGTATTAGCCTCAAACAGAGCTAGCTTAATGTATCAGTAAAACCAATGGGTGTATATACATTACTATTTGAAGTATATCCAAAGCACTCCATTTTACAATCAACCATTTGTCAAATACGTAAATACATGGGGCACTTTCTCAAAAAAGAAAGAAAGAAAGAAAGGAAGGAAGGAAGGAAGAAAGAAAGAAAGAAAGAAAGAAAGAAAGAAAGAAAGAAAGAAAGAAAGAAAGAAAGAAAGAAAGCATCAAATGAGGAAGAAGAGACAGACTTGTGTTTATCTGGGTGGGTAGGTTTAGTATTTCTGGGTGAGCAGGTATAGAGCTAGATAAATAAATATAGCTAACATTTCCTTAAAGCGAAATTCCCTAGGCAAATCTGAATTTCCAGTCTCTGTTGAAACCTCAGACATAGAAGCGCAATAGGGTCTCAGAAGCTAAGACATGATTGGGCCTGGTTCGTCTTTGGGTAGGAGAGGAACTCTAAATACAGATTGGAGTGCTGACATGGATCAGGAGTATTTCAGGTGACCCGGCTTGCCTATATGAACTTCACACTGGTGAGATGTGTCAAACTTAAGACTCCAAGGTTTCATTTTCTGAAACGCTCACTACTCATTTCCCATAGTCTTCTAGACAATTAATTAGCAGACCTTATGATGCCATTATTACCATGACTTGCTTCCAATTCAGCACTGCATTTCCCAACATATTCAAACAATTCCAACAATAATCTGCAAATGTCATTTTGAATAATCACGTTGTTCATGACAATGAAGGTTAGTACACCTTTTATTGTCAATCTTCTGCATTTATAATATCTTGTTGAATAATCCATTTTATCATAGACTCCCACGTTCAAATGGATTGATTCCAAATTATACAAAACTGAAAAATATAAAAAGATTTAAGATTACAAAGACATATTAATATTACCAAAATGTGATGACACATCCACCCAAATTTGTTTTGTTTTAAGTAGTGTTTTATTTTTGTTGCTTGGAAAATGAAAAATGTTCCTGTCTAAAAGAATTACAGGGTTGGAAATGGAGAGGAGCCTGAGGAAAAGAAGGTCCAGTGACAGGCCCAAAGTGGGACCGGCATAAGGGGAGGTCCCAAGGCCTGACACTATTACTGAGGCTATGGAGTGCTCACAAAAAGGAATCTAGCATGACTGCCTCTGAAAGACCCAACAAGCAGCTGAAAGAGTCAGATGCAGATATTTGCACCCACCCAATGGACAGAAGCAGCTGACCCC
>JADRCC010102378.1:0-10239 GCA_019843855.1 Hylomyscus alleni
GGAGGAGGAGGAAGAAGAAGAAGGAGGAGGAGGAGGAGGAGGAGGAGGAAGAAGAGATGGCCCATGGGTTGGGAGTGGGGCATAGCTGGAGGTTAGTGGAGCCAGACCTGCAGTGAGGTCATATTGTACAAGGATCTAGGGTGTCTTTTGACAGTGTATGTGGGCCATGAGTGATCTTGCAGGACTCAATTTTCTCATCTGTACAGGTGTGTGCTGCACAAACAAGGCAGGGGACAGGCACAGACTGAAGGGTTAAGTTAAAGCCACAGGCTAAGAAAGCCTTTTAAGGTGTTTGGCTATTCTGGAAGAAAAAGGACCATAAACAGCAGGATATGAGGGGGTTAGCCAGCATACCCTTTCATTTCAGGCCTAAGTCTTGAGCTTTCCTGTAAAACTGCCAAGACCTCTTACTCTGGCAGCTGCATCAGGCACTGTCCTCATGGCTGCTCTAAGATATCTGCCAAGGGTAACTTAAGGAAGGTCTATTCCAGTCTGAGGGTATCATGGTGGAGAAGGCATAGTGGCTGGTCATATTGCACGTGCACAGCAGGGAGAAATAAATGCTGGTTTTCAACTTATGCTCCCCTTTTAAATAAGGAACTTGAGAACCCAGCTCATAGAATGGTACTATCTACAGTTGCGGGGGGGCGGGGCTTCCTACCTCAGCCAATACAATGTAGAAACCCCTTCACAGACACGCCTAGGAAAACGTCTCCTAGGTGATTCTAGGTCCTGTTGAGTTGAAAATATTGATCATTACAGTGATGTAGTAGTACAAGTTCAGACTTAGCTTGGTCTGGCCTTGGCTCTCCATTCAGGTCTGAGGAGCTGAACCTGGAGTATGGACAAGCATAGAGGGGAAAGAAGCCAACATGCTGTCTCTGCCATTGCTTAGCCTAACCCCGAGCTTCTTTCCTGTTTACCTGTTTCTTACCCCAGACACAGCAACAGCTCTGCATATCTGGGACTATGCCTGCTCTGACCTGTGACTCTCGTTTTCCTGTCTATCCTGGGATGTAACAGACTCTGGATCCCTTGTGGGGCTTTTGCACCTAGTTGGCTAGGTGTGGTAGTTCAAATAAAAAATGGTCCTAGAGATTAATAGAGAGTGGCCCTATTAGGAGGTGTGGCCTTGTTGGAGTAGGTGTGGCCTAGTTGGAGGAAGTGTGTTTGATTCTCTTCCAGCTGCCTGCCAATCCAGAGGTAGAACTCTCAGCTCCTTCCCCAGCACCATGTCTACCTGCACACTGACAGGCCCCCACCATGATAATGGACTAAACCTCTGAAACCGTAAGCCAGCCTCGATTAAATGTTACCCTTTATAAGAGTGCCTGAGGTCATGGTGTCTGTTCACGGCAATAGAAACCCTGATTAAGACCATGCTCGGTCGGCATGGGCAGCACCCAAGCAGTAGGGCTCCTTCCTGCTTCTGTGCCCTTTTCTGAGAGAGGTGCCTCCTTGCCTCACAGGCTAAGGCTCTGGGGGGGTTCTGTCTTTGCCTCTGTGTCACCTGAGCCCAGCAGTCCCCTCTGGGGGATCCAGGCAGCCGCTAGTCTCTGGGGTGCCATCAGATCATCTGATTCATCATAGCGATGCCACAGACAGCCAGACCAGCCTGAGAGTGAAATATACTTTAGAAGTGTGACATTAAATAGCAGGCTCTACTTGAGGCTCTCCCATTCCCAGAGATGAGACACTTCCCATTAACAAAACACCTTCATTTTCAGAAAAATCCATGTTCATAGCTTACAGACTAGAGCTTACCCCCACAAGTTATGATTTGTATCTTATTATAAGGTGAAAAGAGAAAAAAAATCTTTGGGGGGTTGTGGAGAGGGGAAAGCCCAGGGACTCTGTCCGGCAAGTCCCAGGGAGTTTGATTTAAAAGGACGTTGTCTTCTTTAATGTTTTCATCCACAGGAATTAGAGAGCACCACCATGATAATTTAGAGGCTGTTGATTTAGGGGCAGCCTTCGTGGGCCGGCTCTGCTGTATTTCCCTTTTTATGGTTCCAGTGAGTATTTTCTGAGAGATAATAATGCTAGGTGATATTTCTCCTTTGTCATGTGGAAGCCCGAGAAGAAAATTAAAATAGGTCCTTTCTTTGCCCCTCTCTGAGGCCAGGCTGAGGACTGGAGGATTGCCATGGGCTAGTCCACTCACTCTGTCCTCTTGGGGCCTGACTCTGTTAGTCTCATGCCTGCAGTGGCCGTGTTGGCATCTAGGAACACCTGGAGAGTGCCTATTTCCTTTTAGATCCTTGACTATGTCAGTTCTACCTGACTAACTGTTATAAACTTCTTTAAAGCCCCAGAAAGGCTCTCTAGCATTCCTGTCTTCCAACTCTGTCCTAACCTCATTGGAGACTTTTGACTTCTCACACCCCTCCATGGAGGAAACTCTCTTTAGAGTAGCAAAGACTCCAAACTAGCAAAGGCGAGCTCTTTTTTTTTTATGCTCTGTTAAGACCAACGTCTTAGCTGGCCCAGCTAGTGGCTCTATTCTTCTCTGGCTCCCAGGACACTTCTTTCTCTTCTCTTGTATTGTCTTTTGCCGCTGGCATTTCCCCACCTTGCTGACTTCTTCCTAGGGCCTGGTCTTGGTCTCTACCCACACGTCACCAACTCAACGGCCTTATCCTACCTTATGGCTTTAAACAGTGTCAAAATGCCGATGTCTTTCTTATCCAGGGTGAATAGACCCTTTGTCCTTGTCTCCCCAGGAAAACCGCCACAAAGATTCTGTTCCATCTAGTGAGAAAAATGGTCCTCGGACTAGCTTCTCGAGATCCAGGGAACTCACCCTTCTTTCCAGAGAACAGACTCAGTCTTAACCAAATGGTGGAGCTTTCTGTTGCTCCGGTGACCAAAGACACCTCCCACCTGACCAACGGTTACAAAGCATTCCCATCTTCCGACTCTGTCCTAAACCCTTAGCACAAGGCTTAGCTGCTCTTTTCTTGGAAGAGACCAGCCCTGATCTAACATATTTAAATTTTGCTGTCTCCCACCCATCCTGCCCTGCCTTCCCTCTGGGCTGTTCTCAAAGCACCCTCAGTGTTCCAAGTCCCAGTGTTCTTGCTGGTGTGTGTCCAGGAGCCTCACTACAGTGAAAATTTCACCAACATAAAGAGATTTGTTCCCAGGCCTGTAGAACCTCCATGGCCCACACACCCCCTGCCAGAGAGCATTTTTGTGGGTGATCTAGTGCTTATTCCAGGGGCTCAGGGTGTAATGGGGAAATCAAGCTATGGGGGACACTTCAAAAAAAATATGGTGTAAGTGTGTACACACTCACTTGCCTGCAGAGGCCGGAAGCAGGCATTAGATTTCCTGGAGCTGAAGTCATAAGTGCTTGTGAGTTGTCTGACATAAGTGCTGAACTGAACTCAGGTCCTCTGGAAGTACAGGGAGTATTCTTAGCTGCTAAGCCATCTCTCCAGCCCAGTGCTTATACCTTTTGATGGGCACAGTCCATCAAAGTCCCTTGAAAAAGGCTCTCTTCAGGCATCAATGGGATGATATTTCATGTCAAACAGTATCACCAAAAAAATAATTTTGTGCTAATGTGTCCTATCCCACATGTGGGATCTCAAAGCATTTTGCTAAAGGGTATTAATTGAGTTTTACAACATCACCGACAGTCGGGGAAGAATCAGTCCCTTGATTAATGAATAAAAAGATGGACTAAAGCAGGCAAAAGATGGCACATGCAAGCTCCAGGATGCTGGAAGCAGAGAGAACATCCAATGTGTGGACTTGTGGGTGGCATGTGGCCTCCTAAGATATATTGGAGGGGGCTCTGGGATTACCATGATCCCTGCTAAGTCCTTGGTCTTTTGGGTTCCATCTGGTTGACCACAGGCAAGCTCTTTAACATCTCAGTGCCTCAGTTTCCCCATCTCTAACTGAGACTACATGCTGTACCTTTCATAAGGATTGTCACAAAGTGAGGTACTATATTTTATTGGCTAATGCAATAGATGTTTTAAGTAGTAACAAAAGTCTTAACTCACTCACCAGCTACAGCCCCACACTCTTTGCTTCCTTTATGTGAACGGATCCAGTGCATCTGACTGGTTCCCAGTGCAACTATCTACTCGAAGCCCATAGATTCCTAAGTCTGGACACATGGAGATCCAGAAAGACTTGCCCGATTGATTCTGGCCTTCAATGGAGTTAGCCCCAAAGCCCTGATTTAGTCCTTCACAGATTCTAGAAGCACGTGCTGGGTTGGACTGGCCACTATGGGACAGGATGCTGGGAGTGGGGCTGGGTAGAATTGGGATCAACAGTCTATCTTTTGGGATAGATTCCCCCTTCCCAAGCCACAGATGCAAAGACAACAGCTGCCAAGTCTGAGGTGCCAAAAGGGCCCTTGTGAAACCCATGCTGGTGACCAAAGCTGTTTGAGGTACTTGAGAGTCAGAGCAGAGTGGGCAAGAGTTTGGGCTTTGAAGAAGCCAGGCTCCTGGATTCAAGCCCTGTCCTGTAGCCTTCTAGGTCTGGAAAGTGGGCAAGTTATCAAATGCATGGGGCCTCTGGGTTTCATCTGTGCAGAGGAATAACGATAGCTCCTCCCTCATAGATTGTTGTAAGGATTAATGAATTCACCTAGACAGGTTTAGCATCAGCTATTAATGCCGGGTTATTACCTGAAATTAATGATGTGGCTTCAGAAGCTGGTTCTGCTGCATGCTGTGAACCCGCTGCAGCACTCGGCTTCTGAGTTGCGATGTCTCTGCACTGCAAATTGGCACAGTGCCCTGAGCACATGGCAGATGTCCATTCTGGGTGGGCTTCCCCCCACCTTGGGCCCTGGACCATTTCCCTCAGTAGGTAATTTGTAGATAGAGGGACAGACACGGGCTTACCATTTCACCACTGTCTTCTCGGGGCTAAGCCCAGAGCTTGCCTGGAGCCGATTCTTGGCACGCAGGGCTACATGACAACAAATGTCACCATTTGCTTCCTATCAGGGCACGTGTTGTTTACTTTTCTCATGGCTGTGACAAAACACTGGACAGAAAACAACTTCAGGGAGCAGAGATCTCTTCCCGCTTACAGCCTGAAGGGATGGAGTTCACCATAGTGGGGAAGGGAAGTTGGTGGAAGCAACTGGTGGCTGTGGGAACATGTGGCTGCTAGCTCAGGTCTGGATGATCAAGAAACATCCAGAGTGGGGCTAGAAGTAGGGCTGGGCCTAACCGGCTTCACTTCCTTCGAGTTCTACAACCTCCTCAAACAGTGCCACCAGCTGGTGATCAAGTGTTCAAACCTTAACAGGACTCCCTTATGCTGCGATCACACAGGAAGCAGCTCACCAGTCTGCCTTCTGGTTCTATGACTTTAAAGATCGTGTGAAGATTTTTGTAGTGACGCTACACGAAGCCATGGTGCTGAGTGTGGGTTAGTTCACTCTGGACATTTACTGTCCTGCAGATACCAGTGACAGGTGCTTGTCCAGCCACTCATCCTGGAAGAACTTTTGGTACCAGCATACTCTCCTGAGGATTAGGAGCAGGGACTAGCATCCAGGGGACCATCCCCGTGCACCAATTGGGCTGTTGAGGCTTGGGCTGTAGCCATTGTAATGTCATACATACTGTTCTTTAATGGGAGGCGCTGTTTCTTGCACACTGGGCATCTGGAAGCCATTTTTCTTGCAAACATTACTGTTGGCAAGGGCCCACGGCCTTCTGAGATGTTCTTTAGTTCAGTTGGTCCAGTCCGACACAACCCATTTAGAATGAAACTTCCTAGACCCCAAGGCTCTTTAATATTTCATCTGCCTGGAGGCCTGGCCATGGCTGCTTACAGAGAGCCTGTGGTCTGGGAGCAAGGGATCATGGGCTTGGGCTGGGTCTCTGCTCTTCATTCTGGGCAAGATCAATCAGCTCTTCTGACTTCAAAGGTATGCAGACACAGCACAGAGGCCCACAAGGGGCCTACATGGCCACACATTCCTCATGCCCCCTGCTAGTCCCATTTAACTGAGAGCCCCCCCTTCCCTCTCAAAGCTGCCATGACCCACAGCTATTAATCAACAGCTATACAGCTGCTCTGAGCTCTCCCTGGGCCTACACCATCTCTGCTTCCCCTTCACATGGACTTCTTTTCAAATCCTTCCCAAGCCATGGCTGGAAGGCAGGGGAGGGAGGGGAGGTTGTGGAGAGTCTGGTCCTGAATACTTTGAAGTGAACAACCAGTCTCTGTAGGATAGAGAGTTGACTTGGGGGACGCAGGGGTCCTGCTCAGGCCATTCTTTTATGGTTACAGCATTTCTAGTGGAGGTTCACTGGCTCCCTTCTCAAGGCAGCAGCAGATGCTAACTGCTCCCGTGCCAGTAGGAGCTACTCTCCCTGAGAGGATGCTCTACGGGACCTTTGAACACCTTCCACTGCACCCTCCTGTCTTGGAAGATGCATCCCATCAACCCTTGGTTAGAAGCAAGGGAGGGGGGATGGGAGGACCCAGGACGGGCGGACTGGACTTGGCCTCTGCATGACGCAATCCAACAGGTAGCCCCCATGGCAGACATGTATTTAGGGTTGGAGGCATGGGGTTTGTGATGGCTAATCTTGGTTGCCAACTTGACTACATCTGGAGTCAACTAAAACCCAAGTCGCTGAGCATGCCTGTGAGGGATTTTCTTGATTAGGTCATTTGAGGTAAGAACACCTACCTTAAATCTGTGTCTTAACTTCTGATGGCAGCCCTCATACAAAGACATGGGAGAAGGATGCTTTTGCTTTTGCCCTGCTTGGCCCACTCTCACAAGCAGCTTCGCCCATCCTCTTGCTGATGTTAGAACATTCTTCTTCAGGATTCCAACATAGACGATGACCAGCAGTTCTCCAGGGGTCTTCTGGGGCTTCAGCACCAGAATGGGATTGCTGGAATGCCTGGCCTGTGTAGTACCCAAATCTCACTCTTTTCACTGGTAGACAACCATTGCTGGACTGCCTGGACCAAGCCCGAAAACCACTTTAATAAAGCTCATATGTCTATATGTGTGTGTGTGTGTATGTATATGTATGTGTGTGTGTATATGTGTGTGTGTATGTATGTATGTATGTATGTATGTGTGTGTGTGTACATGTGTGTGTATGTGTGTGTATGTGTGTGCGCGTGTATGTGTGTATGTGTGTATATGTGTATGTGTGTGTATGTGTGTGCGTGTGTGTATGTATGTATGTATGTGTGTTGCATGTGTGTGCATGTGTGTGTGTGTGCATGTGTGTATGTGTGTGCATGTATGTATGTGTGTGCATGTGTGTATGTGTGTATGTGTGTGTGCTTCATCCTATCAGTACTGTTCCTTTAGAGAACACTCACTAATAATACAGGGTTGTCACTGAGTCCAAGGCCCCCTCTAGGTGTGACCATTACACTTTCCTAACTCCCAACCTCCGTGGAAGACATTCTACAGTTCTCTTCCTTTCCAAACCCAGAATCCCAAGCTCCCTGAAGAAGTTCTGGTCACTCATTGCCTGCCAATCACATGTCAGTATTCTTAGGACTCATGGCTCCTGGGGGGATGGGGCAGGAACATGCCATGGCTTTGCCTTGCATAGATTCTGCTTCCTGGTGCTGGATGATGTGACATAGGGACTCTGAACTCCCACAGGGGTGGAACATGCCTACTCCAGGCCCATCTGACTATTCAGTGACTGCAGGGACCAGAGGCTGGCAGGGCTGTTGGCTAGCACCAGAAGCTTTCTCGATGTTGAGTTATAGGACCTCTAGTTCTTTGTTGCTCAGCTGATCTGCTCTCATTCATTCTGTCTGAGCCAGCCATAGGCCAACTCAACCCTTAAATGTCTACCATGTCCTGAGTATGAGCAATGTAGCCCCGAGTATGGCTTATGGCGGCTGCCTCCAGGCCAGGGCTCAGCTTCTTGAGAGTTCCTACATTGTCAGCTGCTATCAAGATATCAGTGAGAGATGCTGAGTGATGGGTGTTCTGAACACACACAAAGGCCGGGGTGTAACCTTTGTCTCTAAGTCCTTACTTCTTGAACAGATTGCCGGATACCAGTGTGTTTTCAGTGCCATCTCACAGAAGTGTCCTCTGAAGGCTAGGGCCAAGTCTATAGATCAGTAGGGCCAACAGAGTCTCTGGAAGTGTGTTTGTTTTGAGGAGCTGAGAAGCCACTTAGATTTCAGAGGAAGACATCCTACAGAGGCCTGGTTACTCAAAGGAGAGTAGGAGACATTTCTGAACAATTCTGCTCTTTGGGGCTTCAGCTTCCCTATGGAGCCAGGAGCCTACCCCTTCCCCATTAACCAGGAAGCTTTGTGCAGTAATTGCCCATCCCACAACCAGTAACTGTTACTTTTGTGGTGTGGTCTGAGGGAGATGCAGGTGACAGGTGAGGTATCTGCTTCGGGATTCGGCGTGCAGGTGATGGCCAGGTCCTATTCTCTGCATCCGTGTATGGGTAGAGCATGTTTGCTGTGTACATATGTAGGGTAGAAAGAGAAGACCCTAGAGGGTCCTGGTTAGAGCAGGTGTGAAGCTCCCCCAAGTCTTCCTTGCAGGCTGTGTTGTGGACAGATCTGGAATCAGTGACCTGGCTTTGGGTGGATCTCTGTAGCTGCCAGCCTCCTTGGGCTCTTGGGGGGGGGGGCGGTGCTATGTGTGGCCTATGGTGCCTCTGGAGAGTTAGCAGTAGCTGAATGGAGGGAGTTCTACCTGGGAAGTCTCCAAAGTGTTCTAGAAGATTGTGAACCCGGATATGCCATGCAGATAGGGTACAGTGGGGGGCTCAGTACATTTCAGGCACCCTACTCATTTACCTACTTGGGCTGGGAATGGAGCCCTAGTAACCCGGGTTCATCCCTGGCTGCGGGCAATCTCCCAACAAATCATGAGCAGTAGTTCCACCTACAACCCTAAATACTCATGCCATCTGACTGCTCTCCAAGGCTCCACATGCCAGCTGCTCCACACCTTCCTGGGGGCAGCTCCATATCAGGAAGAGGAGGCAAAACCAGCAGGCCTGTGGCTAAGAAGCCAAGATTGAGCTGTAGCTTGGAAAGCCATTACTTAGTATTCTGAGCTAAAGAGTGCTATCATTCTCTTGGTGGTAGCAGTCAGACTGGCTAGCTGTCCTTATTCTAGGTGGGACTCATGGGGGATTCGGGGCAGAGGAGACTAGAGCTTTTCCTGTTTATATCTGGGTAAGCTGGAATCAGAGTATATGATGCTTACTTAGTTGGTAGGTATGCCTCCCTTCACATAGTCAGAACACCTGCTCCTCCATCACTAGAGAGCATCTCTCATTGGCTTATTTATCTGACCATTTGCTGTGGTCCTGTATCTACAAGAATACAAACAGCCAGAAAGACCAACTCTTATAGTGGCCATGACCTTTGACCTTATAGGTCCTGCACACCCAGAAATTAGATGTCTATGCATGTCACTGCAGAGTGCATTGCCAGCTTCTTGGCCTTGAGCTTCCTCAGGGAGCTTCAAGGGAGCCTCTGGGAGACATGTGACAGGACTGGTCAGGTGCCCAGTCATACAGACAACTCAGGCCAATTTCTAAAGGAGTCCTATGAGGGCAGCACAGAACAAGTGGGGACATGACAGCCGGCTGGGCGGAGAGGTAGCTTAGATTACATACAAGGGATAGGACCTCTTTGCCAGGCCAGCCGTCCATCTCCTAGACTACCCCATAGACCATGGTGGACAACTAATATTGCGTGGGGAGCAGGTTAACACCTTGACTATTATCTTTGGAAACGGTCATATCACTCGGCCATTTTCTTATCTATTCCCATAGATATTTACTTTCCAATATGGCTTCCAATCTTTTAAAAGAGTCCCTGCTGCCAGACTGAATGTCTACCACATGAAAAGCTCCAGGTTTCTTCCCCAGCTCAGTGGCTTTCCTTTCCAACTGTGACAGGTACTCAGGACAATAACACTCTTGCCCTTCTTTCCCCTTGTCCAACTATTCTATGTCTTGTCTCCTCCAATGCCATCTCTGAGGAGATTTTTTAGTCCTATGGTCTCTGTCAATATTCCAACCACCCACCATCCTGCCTGTCTCAACTTTGTGCCCAGAGGGAGGCTCCAAGTAAAGGCTAAGTCCTGGGGTAGCCAGAAGCCACTTTGGCCCCTAGGGATGGAGTGGTGCCTTATGAGAGCCATGATAAGAAAGGGCTGATGTATGGGGAATTTTAAGGTGAGGTAGCGTCTGGCTGTCTGGGGTCTAAAATCCCCCCCCC
>JADRCC010102415.1:0-11905 GCA_019843855.1 Hylomyscus alleni
TGTGGTTTGTGGACAGTCCATCTCCTTCCTCTTGGACACTGGAGCCACTTACTCAGTCCTGACAGAGTTTTGGGGACCCACTTCTCCTTCTAACTCTCCTATTGTCGGGGTAAAAGGACAACCATACTTCCCTTTCCAGACCCCACCACTTAGTTGAATTTTTAGGGGTATACCTTTTACTCATTCCTTTTTGGTAGTACCAACATGTTCTGTCCTCTTATTAGGAAGGGATCTTCTAGCTAGGCTGGGAGCCTCTATTTCCTTTGCTCCTCACATTAGCCTAAACCCAGACTCACCAGCAGTTCCTCCACTTTTTCTCTTAGCCAGGCAACCTACTAACACTACCATGTTATTTCCTTTACCAGCTTCTCAGATAGATCCCCGAGTCTGAGATGTCCAGAACAATTGACCAAGCTCAATACTCTCTCTCTCTCTACAGCCTACTCCTGAAGACTTGAGCTTAAAATCTATCACTACTTCTTGCAAAATCTGTCAAGAGTCTGACCCCAACTTAAAATATCATAACACCCTTTTTCCTACCCATTAGGCTAGAGGTTTCCTTCCGGGAACTGACTGGCAACTTGACTTTACCCATATGCCCACTGTCAGGCGTGCCAAGTACCTCCTGGTCTTGGTAGATACCTTCTCAGGGTGGGTAAAGACATTTCCCACAACTAACAAAAGGGCTCAGACAGTCTCTGATCTCCTCTCCAGGAGATCATCCCCTGGTTTGGTGTCCTAGCCTCTCTCTAATCAGACAATGGCCCTAAATTTACTTCCCCTGGCTCTTTTCAGGTTATGAGCTCTCCCAAAGTGACCTCTCCTCATCTCTCCCTGTATGTATGGACAGCTAGTCTTAACTCTTAGTCTTCCACCTAAATGCTCAACCCTCCCAGACCATCTATTTACCCCATTACTTTGCCACCTCCATTCTCTCCTATGGAACTTTGCTGACTACCATCTACCTTGGCCATACACTATCTCCTGTCCACTAACTATCAACATTGGAGACCAAGTCCTTCTATACCCTCTAGGTCATCGGCTCTCACCTCTCTCTCTCAAGTGGCAGGGTCCTTTTAAAGTAATTCTTGTGACCCCTACAGTTGCTAAACTCGAGGGACTCTCTCATTGGGTCCATCTGTCTCACTTCAAACCTTTCATTCCTCCACCTAAAAAATGACTCTTCTTCATACGCATCAATCTTAACAGGACCGTGCTCTATTAAGCTCCAGAGGACAACGAGACCGCCTACCTTGTCCCCAATCCCAGAAAGTGAGACTCCACTCCGGCAGCCGAGGATGGTTTCCTCATCCTCCCTCTGCTGTTCATTTCTCTCCAGGGTAGCCCTTATATCTGGAGATTTGAGGTTCAAGAGACCCTCACAGATAACAAACAGTCTTTCCAAATAGGGTCAGGAAACTGCTCCATAGCTGGATGCCAGAAACCAATCCAAATTGCTATCATCCCGGTATTTGTAATCCCATCTAAATATTATGTTCTTTATACTTGCTTTCTCTTTGACCAGACAAAAGATTATTGTAGAAAATGGCCAGACGAATATGGGGGCTGCCCATATTGATCTTGTCAAATACATATGCTAAGATCACGGATCAATCATTTCTTCTATCAACATCACAAGACACTTTTTCTACATACAAGACCCATGAGATTCCAGGTGGGAAACAGGAATTGTTGGTAAGCTCTATTGTAAAAATCAGCTAGGTGCTCCAGTAAGTACCATCCATATTCAGAGAAAATATGTCTCGATTGCACAACCCCTAGATATCAAAAAGGTAAGGGAGATAATCAAACACTCCTCTGAGGTCCTTACCTCCTTGACATCACCCCTCATAAATGGCACTAACTTGTCATTTCGTCTTTTACTTCAGACCTTGACCGCGGCATACCAACTCCTCAATGTCACCAGACCTGGATGCTTTAAGGAGTGCTGGTTATGTGCACATCCTGGAACTAACTCACAATTGTCACTTACAGCGTCTCCGGTGATACTGTCAAGTAACATTACCTCACCCTTTGTCAGCTGTCCTGGCTCCAATGTCGCCATGACTCCATATCTTAACTCTGTCCCTCTCTTTGGCATGGCAACCTGTTTTAAGGCCTCTGGGACTCGTTCAGTGGGAATGCTGGGCTCCCTAGACTGCAATAGAACCATAACCCTTGATATATCATCTCTGCCACAATGCCCTACAATCCAAAATACGTCAATCCTCTGTGGCACTCAGGCATATCATCGCTTGCCTGCTAGCTGGTCAGGAGTTTGCACATTAGTACTTCTTTTCCCTGAACTGGAAGTAATCTAGGGAAACGAGCCCCTGCCAATCCCAGTTGTACTTATGATAGCTGCCCAACATAAGAGGGCAGTCCAAGTTGTGCCACTCTTGGTTGCGACAGGAATAGCCATAGGTATTTATGAGGGGTGATGTCAAGGAGGTAAGGACCTCAGAGGAGTGTTTGATTATCTCCCTTACCTTTTTGATATCTAGGGGTTGTGCAATCGAGACATAGGTACTGGAGTTGCAAGGATAACAACTTCCATGATCCAATATAATACATTCACTTCTCAATTTCAAAGCGATTTTCAAAAATGTCTGAAACTGTGCTTACTATCCAAACACAAATTAATTCTTTGGCAGCTGTGGTGCTTCAAAACAGATGGGGACTAGATCTCCTGATAGCTAAAGAAGATTGTCTTTGCCTGTTCCTCCAAGAAAAATGCTGCTTCTACGTCAACCAGTCCGAGACAGTAAGAAATAAAATCCAGGATCTACAGTCAGACATAAAAAATTTCAGGGACTGTGAAACCTCCAGTTCTGAGATTTTTGAAAACCTCATATGAAAGTGGATACTCCCATTTGTAACTCCTCTCCTAGTCATCTTCCTGGTGTTATTATTTGCTTCCTGCCTCATTGATTTGGTTTCTACATTTCCTCAATGACAAATACAAAAAATTTCTAACCAAACTATCAATCAGCTCCTGTTACAGGATTACCAGCCACTGCCCACAGACGAGCCACTGTCCACAGAGGAACCTGATGTGAATGTTTACCAAGTGGATTCAGATGGTGAAAGCCAGCTACCCCCATTGACAATGCCCTTAGACAGCAGGAAGTAGCTTAAGAGACAGGACGCCCTCGTTCCCTTTTCACCATTGGCTTCCTCTTCCCTTTTTCTTTCCTTCTCTTTATAATATCAAAAAGGGAGGTATGTTAGTATCAGGACATCCAAAGCCTGTGGCGATGCATGGGCGGGTCCACAGACCTGTTGCCAGGGCAACAGCCACCATATTCCCAGAATCCATTGGGCCCATCTCCCACCTTTACCTGTGCTGCTACGTCACAACCCATATATATTCGGGGAACACTCCTCCATCTTTCTCTCTCCCCCTCTTCTCTTTCCACGCCACTTCCTCCCCCCCCCATTAAACCTCTTACAAGTGTAACTGTCTGGGCCTAGTGTGGTATGTTCTGACACGTCCCGCCAAACTAACACATCACCTAACAAACATGATCAATAGAATTTAATTGAAACCTCAGACACAGCCCCACACCTATGGATACAATTTTTGACAGAGTATCCATTAATATACAGTACAAAAAGGACAGCATCTTTCATAAGTTCTGTTGGTTAAAGAAGATAGCCACATGGAAAAGAATGGAAATAGACCTATACTTATCACCAGACATAAGACTCAACTGCAAATACACCAAGGACCTCAAAATAAGGCCAGATACTGAGTCAAATAGATGAGAAAGTGAGGAATAATCCTAAACTTTCTGAACAGAGCATCAGTAGTACAGGCACTAAGAACAATAAATGGGACCACATAAAATGGAAACCCTACTGTATAGTAAGAAACAATATAACCCAGACAAAGCAGCAGGCTAGAGAATAAGAAGATTTTTTGCCAATGAAAAATGACAACTCATGCTTGCAAGAATGTGGAGTAAGCCAGTCAGTGGTGGCACATGCCTTTAATCCCAGTACTTGGGAGGCAGAGACAGGTAGATTTCTGAGTTCAAGACCAGCCTCATCTACTGAGTGAGCTCCAGGACAGCCAGGGCTACATAGAGAAACTCCAACTCGAAAAACAAAAACAAAAACAACAAACCAAAAGAATGTAGAGTATTGCTGGCTGGAGTGAAAACCCTGTCAATCACTAAACAAATCAACATAGCAGTTCCTCAGGAACCTGTGACTAGATTTACCTAGAGATCAGCTATAACACTCTTGGGCATACACCAAAGCACACTTCATCCTACTACAGAGACACTTGCTCAGCAATGTCTATTACTGCTCTATTCATAATATCTTGAAGTTGTCAACAGTCTAGATGTTCATCAGTGGATGGAAAACATGGTGCGTATACACAATGGAGTATTAGCACAGCCGTATCCAGTGGAAATGATGAAAGTCTAGAAGCCAGCACAGCTGCTTGACACAGTTCCATCAAAGCTGAGTCAAATGCTTTGATTGCTGTAATTCTGTCTTTCAATTTTCAGTTCTGGTCTTTTTGTGTTGCATGCATGGGGACTTTCTGCATTCTGATTCATTTTATATCTTTTCCCCAAGAGAATTATGTCTGGGTCTTTTTAGGGAAGTCCTAAACTTACTTTCCCTTCAGCTTTTAGGGAAATAAATTTATCTGGCCCATTTGGTATTCTTCCTTATGCCATGGTGGTTGTGATAAGCATAGATAAGCACAAAGTTACTAGGAATCCCTAAGTGAGGCCATGAGCCCAGGAATCTTCTTGGGTACATACCCCTAGGGAGGCTCGAACGGCATAATTGGAGCTGGGTTAACTTAGGAATAGTTGAAAAACTCTGATTGGTCAGGAAAATTGGGAATAGAGTTAAGGCTTAGAACTCTCTGAAAATGTAGATTAAAGATAGTGCATCATATGGGATAAGGTCCTGAAGGAAAAGGCTCAGGATAAGATAGATTGACTGAATAAGAATAAGACAGATTGACTAAAACAACTTTTCCAACTTTATAGCGTAGATGATGAAACCACGTAGTAAAACGAGTTAGTTATCAGTATTTGCTCTTCATAAAAGACGTGTTCAGATAGTTTCTATTGGTCTGGCATACTTTAAAACTGCAAATTGGGCCAGGCTAAAAGCAGATTGTCATATACGGAATATTTTGGCTTGGTGGAAACATTCTTCCTATTCTTTGGAGTTATAGGTTTGAAAATAAAAATACGAGATCTGTTCTATTTGTACTTTCTAATTGTGACTGAACTTCTAACCATGGACATGTAATAAAAATTCAAATATATATCCAGACACAAAATGATATGATCTCAGCTTCTTGAATACTCATTAGTCTGTCTCTGTTCTGCGAAACCCATATAAAGAAGCATCTAATGGCTTGTAAGTCAGAGCTACAAGAGTCCCCTGGCCACCATGCCTGACTCACTCCTCCCCTAGCTGACTCCTTACCTCCTCTTGGGCCACCCTGTCAATGACTTGGGCTAGCCCAATAAGCATTAATCAGCTATCTTTATTAAAAGTCATGAAATCTACAAAAAAAATGGATAGAGCTAGAAAAATATCTTCCTGAGTCAGGTAATATAAGCCCATAAAGAAGAAAGTATGCTGTGTATATGCTTATATGTGAATATCAGCTGTTAAGCATTTGATAAGGGAGCTACAATCTGTATAACCACTGGGATTACATATAGAGTAAGGAAGTTGGGGGTGATAGGACTAGAATGGGTGTATTAAATAGGGATAGCAAGACAAGACATGGAAGAAAGGAAGAATATGGGAGGGGACAGCTAAGACTCATCTTTATTTCCAGAGAATTATGGAAACCTGATAGAGTAGAAGGTTCCTAAAACATATATAGTTATAATGGTAATAAATGAAATCAACAAATTATAGAGGAAATAGAACTCCAACTGGATATCCCTAGTCTCCAAATGAAGCTCCCAGTACTGGGAATGGGTTACATATAATAGAGTGTTTGTCAAAGAGGCATCATGGGAACTCCCTAAAAACCTATGCTATTGCCTAGGTTATTTTTTTTTTTTTTTTTGCCCTCTACAAACTGATGGTAAGGTCCTAAGGCTGTAGACAACTGCACAACTCGTTGAACATGAGAAAGTCAAGTTGCTACCTACATAGAGCCTTCATTCCTAGGTACTAGTGTTCATGGTATGTGACAGTACTCTTTATGGCAGAAAGAAAAAGATGAACAGCAACCTCTACAAAACCTCCCATTGGCAATGATGACATTCTTGCAATATGTTCTAGTGCAATGGTGACAGAAAGCTTTGGTGATAACCAGCCAAAATCTAACTGAGTTATGGCTGAATTCATAAAATGGAAACCTTTTTCAAAACTGGTAGGGTAGCCAAGATCCTGAGATTAGATATCCCAGGGTGTTAAAAGAAAGCCAAATTCTACTGTTCTTCTAAAGGAACATAGATGTAAAATGATCAATAGTCGTATTCTGCCATACTCAAAGATTGATGCCTTGCTCAGTAATCATCACAGAAGCATCCTCCTGTAGTCCAGTAGTAGACAGGAACAAACACAGAGACCCACAGCCACACAATGTGCAGAGAATGAGAGACCTTGGACCACTCAGCCTTAAATTGGATGGCTCCAACAAATCTACTTCTTTGGGGTTCAGGCCACCCTGAAGAAGAGTAGACAGAAAGATTGCAAAAGTTAGAGGGCATAGAAGACACCAAGAAAATAAGGCCTTCTAAACACATTAGCACTATGCATACATAAACTCACAAAGCAGTCACAGGCCTGAACAGGTCTCCACCAGATGAGGTCCCAGCACTGAGAGAAGTAGACACATGCTCCATGCCTAACCCAGAAGCTATCTCCAATTGTTAGCCACTTCCAAATGAAAAAGTAGTTTTCACCAATGGAATCTTACTAGTGATGCAAACCCCATGCCCAGTCATAGATGGACAGGAGAAAAAGAACACAATAGTATCTTTGGACTTTATCTTATAATATTTTCAGGAATTTTTCTTTTTCTCTTTTTCTTTTCTATTCTGTTTCTTTTTCCTTTTTCCTTTTCCTTTTTCCAAACAGACCTTCGTATATATATATAATAGTTTCTGATATTGTGTTTTAATGAGATCCTTATGTGTCCAAATGTACTTGTCTCTGGGTCTAGTGTTTCTTGTGCTGCTGCTGCTATTCCTCCTCCTCCTCCTCCTCCTCCTCCTCCTCCTCCTCCTCCTCCTCCTCCTCCTCATCCTCCTCATCCTCCTCATCCTCCTTTTCCTCCTCCACCTATTGTCTTATTTCATTTTATTTGATTTTGTTTTATCTTATCTTATTTTATTATTATGTCTTAGATTTTTTTTCTAACAGAAAGAGTATGGATTCTGATGGGAAGAGAGCCTGGGAAGGTCTCAGAGGATTTGGGGGGGGGGGGCAAGGAAATCATAACCAGAATATATTCTACAAAAAACTCTATTTTCAATATAAGAAATAGATAAGCAAAAAAATTAAATTACACACAGTAATATATTGCATAGACAGGCAGAGAATTTGACAGCTCTCTGAAAGATAAATTGACAGCTTTTCTTAAAAGCATTATTTTTCTTATTACATATGGCAATTATGACATACTATATTTAGAGGTTTTGTTCATGCTGACATTTTGGGTTTTTTGTTTTTGTTTTTCAAGATGAGGTTTCTCTATGTAGCCCTGGCTGTCCTGAAACTCACTCTGTAGACCAGGCTGGCTCACAGAGATCCACCTGCCTTTGTCTCCTGGGTGCTAAGATTAAAGCTACATAGACCTTTTTGCTTAAAAATAGTATATTTCAACAAAGTTCCCAGAGCTCTGAGAGGAAGGATTTGATAGAGACATCCCATTTAGGGCTGTGTGTTCTAAGGTCTCTCTGCATAATGTCTGACTGTCAGTCTTTTTATTTGTTAGCATGTACTAGAGAAGGAGGAGGAAGCTTCTATGACGATTTCTAAGCCAGGCACTGAACTATGAATATAACAGGATATCATTAGAAGGAACTGTATTGCTGCTTTAAGAAAATGTTTAATTTTTGTAGAAGAGTATTTGTTTTCCCCAGGCCTGAAGGCTTTCCAGTTTCAGGTTCTTGGTCACTCAGTGTTAGGTATAAGTTCTATTTTGCAAAGTGGGCCCTAAGTCAACTTAGATATAGGTTGGCTTTTACCACAAATTTTGTGCTGCCATTGCACTAGCATATCTTGCAGGAAGGACAGCAATGTTTACCAAAGAATTAGTGTCTGAACTGGTGTTTACATTTAGCATTTGGTGCTCAACAAAGTACCTTCCTATACCAAAGATACTAGCACATCAGGATGAAGGCTCTGTGTAGACACATGCTCCACTTCTCCATATAAAATGAGTTGTGTAGTTGTTATCTTCAGCAATAAGAGCTTGCTATCACAGTATGGAGGGCAACCTCTGGTTTTGACAACCCCTTAGCTGAGTTTCTCATGGGGCCCCTTTGGTTAACAGCTCAATTAGATGTAATCCAATCCTGGCACTGAAAGCTTCATTTGTTGACAAGTGATAGCCAGAAAGAACAGAGGACACTATAAAACAAGGCACTCTAAATTCAACAAGATCAGGACATATGAGACCACAGAGACTGAGCCAGTATGTTCAGAGCCTACATTGGGTCTATAGGAGATGGGATCATATTCCTGCAGGGAGATGTGGACACATACCCCCATCTTTATCCCAGAAGCTATTTTCAATTGATACTCACTTGGAAATGAAGGGTTAGTTTCCTCCCAGATAGTCTTAGTGGGAGAACTATTCTTAAGAGTAGGTTGAATGTCCAGCAGTAACAGTCTACAGAAAATAAACTCACTTGCATCTATGGAGGTTCCTAGTCTCATCTCTGTCAAGCATGTTTATTATTATTTTAGATTTTGTCTTGTTATTTTTATTTATGCATACTGTTTATTCTCTGTTTAACCCTATAACCACTTTGCATGTATAATAATAGCAGGTTCCATTATAGTGGGTTTGGGGGATTATTGAGTGTGACAATGAGTGTATCTGTTTCTCTTTTGGATTCTTTTCTTTCTGTTTATTTGTTCTGGTCAATTCTAATGTGTTATTTTTTTGTTTTATATTTTATTTTATCATTATTCCATAATAACTTGTTTGTTTTCTTATGAGAGACAGAGAGAGCATGGATTTAGATGGGAGGGTAGGTGGATTAGACAGAGGAAATACTATGTGAGAAAAAAATCTATTTTCAATAAAAGTAAAAATGATCGTTTTCAGACTATTACTTGTTTACCCTTTGGGTGCTTGGCAAGATTTGGAAGGTGTATGTTCTTGTGTGTAACTGTATGTATGTTTATTGTGGTTTGTTTGGGTTGTATGCCTGTTGGCTTTCTAAAAAGACAGAAAGAAAGGGTGTGCATTTGTGTGGGTGGGGAGGTAGCAAAAATCTGAGAGAAGATGGGGAAAGGGGAACCATGGATAGATATACAGTATGAAAATATTTTAAAAACAAAAACAAACAAATATTTAGCAATATTATTAAAAAGTGTGTGTAGATTGCAATAATTTTGTTGGGTTTTGGCTTTGTTCATCTGCCTTAGTCAGGGTTTCTATTCCTGCATAAACATCAGGACCAAGAAGCAAGATGGGGAGGAAAGAGTTTAGTCAGCTTACACTTCCACACTGCTGTTCATCACCAAAGGTAATCAGGACAGGAACTCAAGCAGATGAGAAAGCAGGAGCTGATGCA
Organism: Hylomyscus alleni; assembly: GCA_019843855.1. Taxonomy (NCBI): domain Eukaryota; kingdom Metazoa; phylum Chordata; class Mammalia; order Rodentia; family Muridae; genus Hylomyscus; species Hylomyscus alleni. The sequence continues at coordinate 9,753 of JADRCC010102415.1, forward strand.
GAGGCCATGGAGGGATGTTACTTACTAGCTTGCTTCCCATGGCTTGCACAGCTTGCTCTCTTATAGAACCCAAGACTACCAGCTCAGGTATGGCACCACCAAAAATGGACCTTCCCCCCTTGATCACTAATTGAGAAAATACCTTACAGCTGGATCTCATGGAGGCACTTCCCCAACTGAAGTTCCCTTCTCTGTGATAACTCCAGCCTGTGTCAAGTTGATACACAAAACCAGCCAGTACACTCATATATGGTCTGGGTTGTACTTTGCATTTCAGTAAATAATAGCTTCATTTTCCCCTCTTTTCAATTCAAGATATTTCTTTTAATATTCAGACTTGTCTTTATTTAATATATTTTTAAGGCTGTTTCATTAATTCATGGGCATGTTCTCCTTCAACAATGGCAGATAGCTTTACTGGGTACAATACTCTAGGTTTTCAGCTATGGTCTTTTAGAACTTGCAGTGCATTGCTTCAAGCTCTTCTGGCTTTTGGCTTATGGTGTTCCTTTATTTGTAACATGTGTCACCTTTTTTTGCTGTTGCAGAATTCAATGATCTTTTTTTGTGCTTAATATTATAATTATGATATGCTGTGGGCCCTACTATATCTTATAAATATATCTTATCACTTATAAATATATATTTATAATAATGGACTAGAGGGATATGGTCTACCTAGTCCAACAATGGCTTTTTCCCAACAGAAAGTCCAAAAATCCAATAATTGTTCAGTCCTCAAAGCTAGATGTCTCAGCTGGTCTTCAGTGCATGCCAGAATCCAGAAGAATTAGACTCTAATGCCAAATGAAGTAAAGGACTTGCTAATGAAAGGGACACCAAGTAGATAAAATGAGTGAGCTTTCTTTTTCCAGGTCCTTTATCCCTAATTCCAAATTAGAAGTGGATCTTGCCACTTCAAGTGATTTAATGAAGAAAAAATTTCCCCACAGATATTCCTAGCCATTTGAATTTTAAGTAATTCCACATGTAGTCAAATTGACAACCAGAAATAGTCATCACATTCACCTGTACCTGTATGATTTGAAGATTTGGTCTTTTCATAATTCTCTACATTTCCTATATGTTCCTTTCCTGTGGTATTTTAAAATTCTCATATCCTTTGCTTATTTTGTCTAGATCCTCTACATTATCTTCCAGTCCTTATATTCTCTCTTCTGCATTGGTTTATCCAATTTCTTAGGCTTTCCAATTATTTTTCTAATTTGGTTGTTGAATTTTTTCAATTCTAGCTTCATTGCAATGTTCCTTTTCATTTGTTTCAGTTTCTTTATTGAGTTCTTTACTGAACTCCAGTTCTTCTTAATTTCATTCAGTCATGTGTTTGTATTTCCATGGTGATTACTCTATCATTTATTATCTTCTTAGAGTTTAATGAAGTGTATTCATGCTTTCATTAAATTTAAATTTCATATACTTAATAATTATTATTTTAAATCCTGTGTCCTAGTGTCCACTTATCATTTCTGTAGGACTGTTGAGTTTGTTGGAAGTCATGCTGTTTTGGCCACTCATGTTGGTTTTGTTTTTGCAATTTCATTTGCATGATGTATAACTCTTTGATTGTATGTCTGATATGATGATCAGATTTTCTTAGAGTAGGCCAATGCAGGAACTGTGAGACTTGAGCTGGGCCTGGTAAAGTTGGTAGATGAGCTGTTTAATTTGGCTAGGCTTCTTAATCATGAGTCTGGAACTAAGTTTCAGAGATTGCAGTAGGTATAGAAAAAGGTAGGAGAGGGAAAGATGTCCTCATTAGTCAAAGGTAGCTCTTGAACAAAGCAGGATTGAAGACTTCTGATTTGGACCTAAATCTATGGATATGGAGAGGGCCACAGGCCTGGAGGATCATCTTGTGTGCGTGGTAAAGGGGAGAAATAACTCACCTGGCAAAGGTGGCTCACATACAATGAAGTACTATGGGCCCTAGTTTTATAATTAGGCTTAGCAATTTTGTTGATACCAAACATTGTGAATTATTCTAAAAAAAAAAAATTAGTTTACCCAAATAAAATATTCATTGAGTTCAGAATGTTTTGGTGTTAAAGTGCTACATTTTCATGAGATTATGTTGGATAAAATTCCTCTTTTTTTTTTTTTTTTTTTTTTTTTTTTTTTTTTTTTTTTTTTTT
>JADRCC010102473.1:0-10263 GCA_019843855.1 Hylomyscus alleni
TCTTTATTTACATTTCAAATGTTATCCCCTTTCCTGGTTTCCCTCCCAGAAACCCCTTATCACATCCTCCCTCCCCCTGCTTCTGTGAGGGTGTTCCTCCACCCACCCACCCACTCCCACCCACCCTTGATTCCCCTACAGTGAGGCATCTATGGAGCATTCATAGGACCAAGGACCTCTCCTTCCATTGGTGCACGACAAGGCCATCCTCTGATACATATGCAGCTGGAGCCATGCGTACTCCTTTGTTGATGACTCCTGGGAGTTCCGGGGGGTCTGGTTGGTTGATATTGTTGTTCTTCCCATGGGGTTGCAAACCCCTTCAACTCCTTCAGTCCCTTCTATAACTCCTCGATTAGGGACCCTGCACTCAGTCCAATGGTTCGCTGCTAACATCCACCTCTGTATCTGTATCTGACTCTTGTATTTTAATGTATAGTTAGAACGCTCTTTTCTCCAGGAGAATAAGATTGAGGACATTTACAGTGACCCTATATGGAACATGTAGTCTATGGGACCTGATATTTTCCTGTTTCATCTGAAAATCAGTATCTATACATGGGCAAGGCCTTGGGATCCCTGAACAAATTCTCCTGTGGGTCATACTCAAAGTGTCACTGGGTATGCACAGCCTGAATGTCTCCTTGATGCAGAGACTCCCGAAGTTTGCTTTTTTCTAGAAATACAGAGACAAAGATGGAACAGAGACTGAAGGAATGGCCAACCAATAACCAACCCAACTTGAAACCGAACCCATGGGCAAGCACCAATCCCTGACATTATTATTGATAGTCTGTTATGCTTGCAGAGAGGAGCCTTCCATAACTGTTCTCTGAGAGGCTCCACCCAGCAGCTGACTGAAACAGATGCAGATACCCACAGTCAAATATTGGATTGAGTTTGGGGACTCTTATGGAAGAACTGGGGAAAGGACCAGAAGCCCTGAAGGGCACTGGAACCACACAGGAAGACCAACAGAGTCAACTAACCTGGATTACTGGGAACTCTCAGAAAATGAGCCACTAACCAAAGAACATACACAGGCTGGAACAAGGCCTCCATCACATACGTAGCAGACATGAAGCTTAGTCTCCACAGCTGCCTTGTCTGGCCTCAGTGGGAGAAGATGTGCCTAATCTGGCAGAGACTTGATGTGCCAGGGTAGGGAAATACCCAGGGGTCCCCACCCTCTCAGAGGAACTGTGTTTGGGACATAAATAATGAATAAATTAATTAATAAATAAGAGCAGCTGTGACACATAGTCTTGTTGGCATGCCAACCACGGATCTCTTAGTTTCGACTCACATCCTTTTTCATCCTTCTTTTAGTTTATTTATCTTGGTTATCACCTCACAGTAGCTTTCAGTATGCTGTGAATGTAATATGCCCACAGTTCCTCACAAACCCCGCAGTGAATCGTTTCAGAGTCTCTGTCCTGAAGCAATAACTAATCACAGACCTGACCATCCCCACCACACTTCTGTTTTGAATCTGCATAAATTATTTCTTAAAATTTCACCACCAAAACTCTGGTCCAAGCAAAATGAACGAGTACAAAATCCTCCAGTCCGTGTAATAGGAATTAAGGAAATGTTAGTGGAAATATCAACTTTTACTTGAATCATCTAAATTGAGCAGGCCGGATGTCTGGACTTCGTGTGTAACTACCCAAATTTATGGCTGTGGCTGGTGACATGAGGTACACATTTTCATAAAAGGCCACAGACTTTTGGCAGAGCAAGAAAATGATTCTCCTGGAGAAAAACTAAGAGTGCTTGCTTTATAAAGCAAACGTTGAGGCAAGTGTTCATCCTTGACTGTGCTCTCACAGGAGTTTTACAAGATGAGAATCTGGCATTTACTAATAGGTCACTTGAGGGTCGGTGGCTGTGGGAACCCAGACTCTTTGTCTGCATTTTATCTTTACCATATGATTTTGCTATGAGTGTTTAAACCTTGTAAAGTACAATATATCATGAATATTTAATAATTGTATTTTTAAAATGATATAAATGAAATCACCTGTCTGTTATGAGGCCACAGTATCAATGGAGATGCATTTAATTCTTCATTGGGGACTTTAAGTATATTTATTGTTTGACTTTTCATTTTGGTGTGTGTGTGTGTATGTGTGTGTGTGTGTGTGTGTGTGTGTGCGCGTGCGCGCGCACCCCACATGCCTGAATACCACGAATGCTTTCAACTACATATATCAATTTTATCTTTTATCTTCTATGAAGTTTATCTTTTGTCTTCTTAGTTGAATATCTTTAATGGACAGCATTTTTAACATTCTGTGGTTATTTTTCTAAGATATTTATTAAGAGCTACAAAATCAGCTAAATCCAGACAAAAGCATTTATAGTAAACCAGGAGGCTCAGGATAAAGAAAGGAAGAATTCGACTGCTGTTGGAGTGACTCATCAGAAGCACTTAACGAGCACGCCTCTGAACTCTGTGCGATGTGAAAGGAAATCCAAGAAGGCATGACCCCGCTCTCAGATGACTCTAGCAAAAACTGCAACATATAAGGGCCTAAAGCAACCAGAAAAAAAAGGACACAGTGAGATCCCAACACCACAATCTACCTTAGGATGAGAAGAGAACCTCTCACTGCTGCTTTTGCTACTTAGTGTGCAATCTGGGGCACAAAACTTAACTTAGTCTTGTGTGCCAAATTGCTTCATCTTCTAAACAGTCGGTGGAACAAAGTGTACAACATATGTCTTTATATCAGCTACATGCCCTATTGCTCATGGAGACCAAGACACACCAACAGCCTCTCACCAAAACACAAACACATCCTCCTTAGGCCTTTAAAGGCGTTCCTCCTATCTCCTAGAATGCTCTGGTGCTCGTTCCTCTGTCTGGATGCTTCTTTACTCCCAACTTTGGTTCAATATTTCCAATGAGATCTGCATCACGTCCCTGTTCCTCAGCTTCAGGGCAGGCAAGCATAGCAAGGAGCAATACGTTGACTGTCTCTGCCTCGCTGTAACACCAAGAAAAGAAAGGGGGAGTGGGGAAATGAAGAGTGTCCTTAAGAGAACAAGATATTATCAATTCCCATTATAAATAATAATAATTTATACAAAAATATTTGAATGAATATATTTAGCAGGATGAATAAATGAGTAAACTTATGGATGGGATAACCATCCATAAAGAGACACCAAAATGATAATAAAATATCAGAGAATAAAAGAACCAGATAAAAATTTCTAAAAGTCACTTTATTCTCACATGACGCTTTGATCAGCCACTCAAGAACAATTTACAGTAGCCAGGAAGATGGGCTTGAAGAAACCGCTTTAGGCCTTCAGAAGGTCATGTTTCCTTTATATAGTTCACACCTCACTCTTACTCCTCAAAGTGCAATATGCCTTTAAAAATATATGTGAAGTTGAGCTATACCTATTTTTAAGCTGAGTCTATCTCATACTTTGAGACCCACTGTTACAATATTTTGTCTGGATTATGACAAGCATCATGGGCACACCATCCATCTCTGCGTCTGGCCTTTATGGGCTCATTCCATTTTTGAGGCAACTTGATTGCCATGCTCGCGACTTAACGGACGAAGAAACTGAGAGCAGGGGAATACAAGTAATTGTGATGTAGAATGGATTTCCCAATCTGTGAGTAGTAGTCACCCTCGTCACCTGTCGGGAGTTGCAAAATTATATCTGCCTTTCACATTCATCATTTCAAGGAGTGCTCTAAAGACATAAAGATAAACAATAACAACATCAAAGTACATATATTTTGGGTATTTGGCTCAGCTATTCGATTTTGTGTCCTCTTTTTCTTGATGTTTTTCCTTTTTATTCTTTCTATTTAAACGTAGTACATGGATCTATACATGTATCTCAAATCCCTTTATTTCAATGATCCATCTGAATCCTAAACTAGATATTAACTCATACTTCGCCAAAAATGTAGAAACAAAACATATAAAAGAAGTTCCGATCCCTATGGTATATTGCAAAATACAACACCAGATAAATCGGTGGCTTCTCACAGGGAGCATGGTGACAACTGAACACTGTTCTTAGAGTCAGAGTAGCTTTCATAGAACTCATACGTCAAAACACATCACCTTCTGTATGGAAACAATTCAACACCAGCTCATTAATGTCCCTGGAGCCTTCCATGACACTGCACTTTATTCTTATTTTTCTATTTTTTTATTTTTATTTTATTTTTTCATTTTTTATAATTAATCAGATTTATATATCAATAAATTCTCAACTCACAGATGTCTACATAGTAATTTAAGAGTCAATTGATAATGATACAAGCTGCCTACCTAAATTAGACAAGTTATTTTATGCCTATATGATATCATATCTACCTGTGGCTATATAAAACCATCCTGAATCTGAATCATCCTGTCCATATTGCTCTCCTGAGTTACTCTCTGTCCCTGCAACTCTTAGCTCCGCCTCTCTTTTCTCTGCCCAATCACAGGCCTCCTCCTGCACTAATATTTAAATTAATTGGACAGAGAAAATCCTGCTACAAGATGTGATGGTTTTTTGAATTTCCTCAGTTTCTGTTGTTTATACCTCCTTTTTCATTTCTAATTTTGTTAATTTGAATACTGTCACTGTGCCCTCTGGTTAGTATGTCTATGGGTTTATCTACCTTTTTGAGTTTCTCAAAGGACCAGCTCCTGGTTTGGTTGATTCTTTGTATAGTTCCTTTTGTTTCTATTTGGCCGATTTCAGCCCTGAGTTTGATTATTTCCTACTGTCTACTCCCCTTGGGTGTATTTGCTTCTTTTTGTTCTAGAGCTTTTAGGTGTCCTGTTAAGCTACTAGTCTATGCTCGCTCCAGTTTCTTTTTTTGGAGGCACTCAGAGCTATGGATTTTTCTCTTAGCACTGCTTTCATTGTGTCTCATAAGTGTGAGTATGCTGTGCCTTCATTTTCATTAAATTCTAAAAAGTCTTTAATTTCATTCTTTATTTCTTCATTGACCAAGTTATCATTGAGTAGGGTGTTGTTCAGCTTCCATGTGTATGTGGACTTTCTGTTGTTTTTGTTGCTATTGAAGACCAGCCTTAGTCCATGGTGATCTGATAGGAGGCATAGGGTTATTTCAGTCTTCTTGTATCTGTTGAGGTCTGTTTTGTGACTGATTATATGGTTAGTTTTGGAGAAGATACCATGATGTGCTGAGAAGAAGGTATATTCTTTTGCTTTAGAATGAAGTGTTCTATAGATACCTGTTAAATCCATTTGGTCCATATTAGTTTCACTGTGTCTCTGTTTAGTTTGTGTTTCCATGATCGTCCATTGATGAGAGGGGGATGTTGAAGTCTCCCACTATTATTATGTGTGGTGCAATGTGTGCTTTAAGATTGGGAAAGTTTCTTTTATGAATGTGGGTTCCCTTGCATTTGGCGCATAGATATTCAGAACTGAGAGTTCTTCTTGGTAGATTTTTTTCCTTTGATGAGTATAAGTGTCCTTCCTTATCCCATTTGATAACTTTCGGTTGAAAGTTGATTTTATCTGATACTAGAATGGCTACTCCAGCTTGTTTCTTGGTACTATTTGCTTGGAAAATTGTTTTCCAGCCCTTTACTCTGAGGTAGTGTCTGGTTTCGACACTGAGATGCATTTCCTGTATGCAGCACAATGCTAGGTCCTGTTTGTGTATCCACTCTGTTAGTCTATGTCTTTTTATTGGGGAATTGAGTCCATTGATGTTAAGGGATATTAAGGAATAATGATTGTTGCTTCCTGTTATTTTTGATGTTATTTTTATGTTTGACACTGCACTTTAAATGCACTGTATCTGACACATCTCATGCACTTGATCCTGGGAGTGTCTGCTTTGCCCAGTAATGGTGTAGCCAGAATTCTTGGAAACCATTCAGTAGCACAGGCTCTGACAGCTCTGCACCTTCCATGTTCCGTTTAACTCCATTCTTTGTTTAAGTAGGGCAGGATGACCCATTGGCTGTTGACAATGTTTACAGGCAGAATTCTTAGTTTCTTGTCCACATCAGAAGGCTTCCGTCTCCTCACTCTCAGTTCACGCTGTTCAGATGCAGACAGTCTGTCTTGCAGCATCAGGAGAAAGCACAATCCTAGAGTGGTCAGACAAGACAAGTAATAGCAAGCCCTGCCTTTGACAGAACTGTCAAATTAGTGAAATAAAAATTTGTAGTCTTTATGAACCACTGTGAAACAGAAATTTAACTCTGGCAGGAGTAAAAATGTGGAGAGATATTGATATCTAATGATGTGTTTTTATTTTCTGAATCTGTTTGTTTCTGAAGAATTCAGACACTCTACCTTTTAAATTACATGGATAGAGTCATGTTTCAATATTCCTTTTATTCCAATTTTTAGATAAGTAAGTATGCCTTTTTGTTGAATAATTTCTTTCTTTTTGCTGGGAGTTAATAACTTGATTCTGGTAAACAGGATAAGGCAAAGGGATTTGGGATGTCGGTTCTGTAATTAGATGGCAGGAATCCAAATGTGGGCTTGCTCTCATCTTCTCTCCTTGGTGTGTGACACAGGCTGAGGGGCAGGTGAGGTTCTACAGAAGATTGGGAGCTTTCTGCTACCAGAAAGGAAGGAAAGAAGACTCCAAGCCTAACAGTGGTCCAAGGATTGGACTGAATAATGCCAACAATGACTGGATGACCTAGCAAAGGGATGCACCACCCTTCTAGCTGCAAGATGAGTGTCTCAGTGCTTGACTCACACCCGCACCTGCATTTCAGCTTTATTTTTGTCCTCATATGGAAGTTCCAGTCAGAGATATACTGCTCTTAGTGCCCCCTAAGCTCTAAGATAAACATATGATCAGGGCTCCGCAGTCATACAGCAGGAGGTAGCACATACTATTATCATCCTATGCTATGTGCAAGTTATGTAAGTGGACTTCTGTCTCCAGCATCCACAGATTCTTCACCATTAGACTTGGAAATGCTTTGCCAGGGAGAAAAAAAAAAGACCAATAAGATAAGCAGCATTAAGGAGAGATGAAATTTCAATAATACATACTGTACCTCTGAAAAACTGCAAAGCATAAATTCCCTTTCTTTTCCTTTTTCACTTCCACCACAAAAGAGGCTTCTTTTTAACTCTTTAAAACTTAATGGTAACTTAAATTCACTGAGCAGTGAAGTGCTTTAAAAACTTTCAGAAAAAATAATGTATAGGTAGGAAGTAACTAACAAAGACTAGAAATTCTGCCATAAATCCTGGAATAGTGAGAGAGTGAGAAAGAAGATAGGCCATAGAAGAAACAAAGCTCATGGACTGCCAGAAATCCTGGAATAATGAGAGAGTGAGAGAATAGATAGGATAAAGAAGAAATAAAACTCATGGAAATTCAGGATGTATGTGTGTGTGTGTGTGTGTGCGTGTGTGTGTGAGAGAGAGAGAGAGAGAGAGAGAGAGAGAGAGAAGAGAGTGTGTGTGTGTGTTTGTGTGTATGTGAGAGAGTGTGTGTTTGTGTGTATGTGAGAGAAAGAGAGAAAGAGTGTGTGTGTGTTTGTGTGTGTGTTTCTTCTTCACAGAATCAGAAAATTACCACACAATATAATGAAAATTATTTCCATATAGTTATGGATATTTTGACGGAAGGAAAATTGTAGTAGCACTTTATCTGGAACTCCGAAATGGAACAGACATGTCTAAGCAACTTATAAGTTGTATTTCAAGCTCTTGACACTGAGATCTCAATAATGCCCTAGTCTAATCTATCTCATATTATATACTCAAGAACTGAGGTGTGGCACAGTCATTTCATGAAGTGAACTGGTCCAGAACAAGAGTTGCCTTTATAAAAACCTTCAGACTTCAAGTCCATTTCTTTCCTAAACCATTGGAGCTATACACATTCAAGAGCATACAAGAAGAGCCTAAGGTTGGACCCAAGGAGTGTTTATCACTCTCCACACATCATGCATCTCACCTCACCATAGCAAGCTGCCTTAAAAAACAAGCCAAGAAGGGACTTTCATCAGAAGGAGCCCTGTCTCCATAGCTCAGATTCATCAGAAGCACCACTACCTAACTGCTTATAACCAGGTTATTTGACAAAGCAGTACCAGTGTTACCTGGTGGGATACATGGTGTGATGGTTGATTATAAAATATTTTCAGAATCATCCTTGACTCCATCCTTGTAGGTCACAGTCAACACCATAACGCCTCACACTGAGGTCAGCCCTGATGAATAGTTAGTTCTCTGTTTTTAACAGGCTTCCACAGCTCCTGTTCTGCCATAATTACTCTTCTATAACTGCAGAACCCTTTCCAAAATGTTTTTAGATTGTAATTACATCATCTCTCCCTTTCCTTTCCTCTCTACAAACCCTCCCATGCATTTCTCACTCATTTTCAAAAATGGCCACCTTTTCTTTAATGGTTGTTATGCGTATATACATTCCATGATGTCTAAATACAACCTGCTCAATCTGTAGAATGTGATTTGTTTGCATATGGTTTCAGGCAGGACTGACTATTAGGGACTGAATTATCAAATGATATGTTCTTCCTTGGGGAAGAAGGAGATCTCTAGTCTCCGAATTACCTTGTGGCCTGCAGCTCCCCATTCTTTATCTTGAGTCCAGACATTATCAGTGTTAAACTTTTCATGTCTGGCAGTCATTATCTGCCGTTACCAAAAGGGACTCCCTCCTGAATACCCCAACCAGTGTTACTTCCCTCCCACCATTCTACCTCATTTCAAATTAGAGATAGTGTTTTCCCCCCTCTCTTTTCCAACAACATGTTTATTTCCCCATAGTCAGAAATAAAATCAGATTGCCCAGCCACTCTTGAACACCTACTCTCAGATTCTGGTCTCTTAAAGTCATAGGAGTCTCTCGTCCTGAGAACCTTTGCTCTAATTTGAACATATATGTCTCTACAAAACAAACAATGCACACGCATACACACACATAATTATAATAGATGGAATATAATTGATGCACCTCATTTCACCACTATCCCCAGATCTCACCATCTCCTATAGACCACTCAAATGATAATTCTAACCTGCAACTCTGAAACCCCTCCTCCAAAATGTTTTCTCATCCTGGCTGCCCAAAGCTTATGTGTGTATTGCCAAGACCTCTACATTCAAAACATAAGGATCAATCTATAGCAAGTTCATTGAGCTGAATAATTTCCACAGAAGGGCAACAAGATTCTCATTATCCCTTTACCTAAAATACTGAAAATCTATCTAAAATTTTACCCTGTCACATCATTGTTGTTGTTTTTAGAGCATGGTTTTTCAAGTAGATTTCCTGAGAAACTCTGGCCTTTGCCAACTGGGTGGTCCCCAGACCTGGGCAGTGACCCCAGGCTTCTGACTCTCACTTTCTTCCTCTATAAAATCAAATGATTATAAGGCTGCTCTTAAACCAATACTCCACCTAGACGTTCATGTGTTTACTGCATGTCAGCTCCTCTTCCTCTGCCCGAGCTGGTCAGTGCTTATTTTCATCACCAAATTTATAGAGTCTAATTTTTAAAATTCAATTCTGAGGTCCAGGCTAGCATGGCTCACACAACCCTCTGCTTCTCTTCCATCTGTCTGCCAACTGACATTCTTGGTTGCTAATCTAAGCCCAAGCCATATGTTCTCCGTATGGGAGACTCCTTCCTGCCCAGGTGGGGAAGCAGACACAATGATCTAATAAGTCTTTTCTGTCTCAATAGGGCAAGGCTCGGGAAAAGTTCCAAACACTGAGAGGTTCTGATGAGACAACACAAGCTTGGGGTGACTATGTTCTTCATCAATTTTTTTCCTTGCTTTCTTTTTTCCTCCCAAGATCCCTGAACGATGTTTCAATCCTGTCATTACCTGTTTCCTTGTCTCTGTTTAGTCTAGCAGACAGGTCGAAACTCTGCAAAAAGATTTCAGCATGGGGTGTCTGTGCGGCGTCAAGGACGGCGTAGATGAAAAGCTGTGGGACAGAGTTAAGAGGCTCCAAATGCCAAAGCCTTAGCCTCCCAGCCAAAGGAAACATGCTGCCCTGCATAGAGGGATGTGCAGGTTAGCTAGAGAGCTGGGGCCAGCCACTGCCTGGTTCCTTTAATGTTACTAGCGGATCCAAAGTACAGGGTATCTGCAAAATCATTAAAAAGAGAAGGAATGAAAGAAAGGAAGAAAGAAAAGAGGAAAGAAAGGAAGGAAGGAAGGAAGGAAAGAAGGAGGGAGGAAGAGAGGGAGTGAGGGAGGGAGGGAGGGAGGGAGGGAGGGAGGGAGGGAGGGAGGGAG
>JADRCC010102559.1:0-13720 GCA_019843855.1 Hylomyscus alleni
TGCTGCAGCTGTTGTTGCTGCTGCAGCTGTTGTTGCTGCTGCAGCTGCTGTTGTTGTTGCAGCTGTTGTTGTTGCTGCTGCAGCTGCTGTTGTTGTTGCTGCTGCAGCTGCTGTTGTTGTTGCTGTAGCTGCTGCTGCTGTAGCATCTGTTGCTGCTGTTGCTGTTGCTGTAAAGAACCCAAGGCCTGAGCACTCATTTTGGGCTGTCCACCATGTGACATCATTCCTTGCTGAAGCTGCGAAAGCCCTGTCATAGATCCCTGCTGCTGTTGCTGCTGTTGCTGCTGCTGGGCTGTGAGCAGCCGGTGTCCCATAAGGCTGTGACCCTGCTGTGCCAGCTGAGGGGAGCTCAGCACCCTGGACTGAGTCATAAGCACCTGTCTGTGAGGGCCCTGAGGACCCAAAGCTCCCGAGTGCTGCTGCTGCTGCAGCACTGCCACCTGGGCAGGACCTAGCATGCCCTGGGACCCCTGGGACTGCTGGGGGGACAACTGTTGGACCAGGAGGCCCTGGTGGCTGCTGGGAGGCAGAAGGCCCTGAGGCTTAGGACCCAGAGCCTGGTTCTGTGCTCCGGGACCCTGTTGCTGTTGTTGGGCTGCCACTTGCCCTAAGAGGTGTTGTTGCTGCTGCTGCTGCTGCTGCTGCTGCTGCTGCTGCAGTTTCTGGGCCAGCTGCATTCGTTGCTGCTGCAGCTGTAGTTGCCTTTCCTGTAAAAGCCTCGAGTCAGGTCCAAGGCTTCGGAGAGCAAGATTGCCAGGGAAGAAGCTCCCTGAGGGGCCAGTCAAGGATCCAGCCACACCAGAATGCTGCTGGTGCTGGGCCAAGGTAGTATTTAGGAATGGACCACCAGACTGTCCAGGGAGTACCATACCCCCTGGAGGCAGACGAAGACCTCCAGCTTGCCCACCCGGAGGTGCCTGTGGTGGCTGTAAGCCATGGCCAGGGAGCAGCTGGCCAGGGAGCTTGGTGAGTACCCGAGGGTTCTGGGAAGGGCTGACAGCCAGTACAGCTGAGTGTTGCTGCTGCTGCTGTTGCTGCTGCTGTTGCTGCTGTTGCTGCTGCTGCTGCTGCTGCTGCTTATTCCGATATTCTGCCATGAGATTTGTGTGTTCTTTCTGCTGTTTCCGGACCTAACACAGGAGGGTTGGAGAGGTCAGCCTGGAGCCTGCCCACCCTGCCGTCCCTCTTCCCTGGTCTCTGGGTTCTAAGCTGAACTTTTCTCTCCCCACCTGGTCTAGCTGCTTCTGGATCTTGCTCTGCTGCTCCGTGACCAGCTTGAGCTTCTCAGCATCCGCTTCTGGGAACTCTCGGCCGGCCTTTTTGGCAGTGCGCTGCTTGGCACACAGCGCCTTCCGAGACTTGCGGTGCACACCAATCTGCTCCTCTAGTACCTTCAGCTGCATCTGTAGGAGCTGCTGGGTATGGAACAGCCACTCCTCATACTGCCGCTGGTCAGCCTCATCTAGGAATAGAACCTGTATGTTAAGATCCACAAAATAGTGACCTCCTTCTAGATTCCTAACCACTGCTTTGCACCCTCCTCCTTTGGCCATACTCACTGATCACTCCCTGGGCAAAAGTGGGTGGGTTAGGACGAGGCTGGGAAGGGTCACCAGCATTCCGTTCCTGTGGTAAGAGAGATTTCTAGAAGGTCATTGTTCCATGGCAGGCCCTCAGAAAGGCAGCCCGGTGAGACAGTACACAGGTTCCTACTTTCCCCTTACCTGGCTACTCCCAGGTGCCACATGGTTCTGAAGATCACTGCCAGACCCCCCAGAGAGCCTCTGCGCCAGCAGGGACACTTGCTGCCTACAGTTTATAAAGCACAGGGGATTCTAATGCCAGTGAGGGCACGGGTCACACACAAAGCAATGGGCATGTTGGGAGGGAACCAGGACAATAGATGCCAGGAAAGTCAGCCCTACCCAGCCCCAAGTCTCACCTGTTTATACCAGGTGCCACCCCAATGCTGCCTTGAGCCATCACTTTCTTGATGCCTTTCAAAGCTACCATCTTGGCCTTTGCAATAGGATCAATGATGTCTTCGGCAGCAAATTTGTCCAAGTCTGAGGAAGGAAGAGATAAATACGCTGGGTTGAGAGTCAAGGTGGCAAGATGACGGTTGTTCCCAATGCCCTGACCTCTACATAAAGAACAACGCTGTGGCAAGTCCACTAGGCTAAGCCAGGAACTCGGGGATGCAGCAGCTCTAGTGCTCCTGAAACACGGTCCTTGTGTCTCTACACTGTAAAGAAAACAGCCTCAGTAGGCGTCTGCTCAGACCGCTGGCGCCACTCTGCTATTGAAGCCTCAGTTTCCCTCACTTGATGAGAAACAAAGATTTCTACTCTGCCTGCCTCCTGGTGCTAGAGAGGACCATGTGACAATAAAGCATGCTTTCTGAGCCAGACAGAACTCTTGCAAGTAGCAGTCTACAACACAGCCCAACTACCCAAGGAGGAGGCACTGTAGCAAAGCCTTAGACAGTGGCTGGACACACACATTACCCTGCAGCCCACTGTCCTGCTAGTCTAGGACCGAGGGAACAACAACAACCTAACAGGGCACAGTGGTGCACATCTGTAATTCCAGCACACAGAGGCTACCATGAAAGATTTTAAATGTAAGGTCAGCCTGTGTTATAGAGTGAGACCCTGCCTCAAAAGACAAACCAAACTAGAATAGACCAGGTATGCTGGCATATGCTTATAATTCCAGCACTTAATGGGCAAGACAGGAAAATCCTAAATTTAACACCATCCTCATACACAGAGTGAGTTTGAGGTTAGCCTGGGGTACATGAGATCCTATCTCACCTCCCATCCTACTCTTATCTCCTCCCCACACAAACAAACAAACAAACAAATAAAACCATAAAAAAAGCATAAAAAAATCTAAAACCCTACGCTTTAGTTTACACCTTTGGGGTACTTTATTTGTTTAATTAATTGTCTATTTGGGAAAGGATTTCCCTATTTAGCCCTGGCTGTCCTAGAACTCACCATGTTGAGCAAACTCTCAAGAGCTCCTTCGGCCTCTGTCTCCTCTCCATCACTGTGGCTTGCAGCACCATGCCTGGTCTACACTTTGTTATATATCTCTCCTGCTCAGAAAACTGACTCTCAGCTTTGTAAAGGACTAATTAATCTCACTCTCATGAAATTTTAATGCCATTAAATTCAGATCCAGCTCTCCTACTTGTATAATCTCAGACAGTTACTTAACTTTTACGTCTCTGTCTCAGTTTCCTCTTCTATAACAAAAACCAACTAGACCCATTTCATGAGTCTGTTAGGATGAAATCAAGCACTTAGTGGCAAGTAGCGCCTGACACAGTAACTATTCAATAATGCCATCAGTTTGAGAAGTTCCTCACTACGATCCACTGAAACAAAAACAGTGTCTCATTCACTGCTCTCCACAGCTTTTCTTGCCTCTATGGCTTTATTTAACCTTTCACGTACCTGGACTGCATATCCTTGAACTACTTCTCTCCAAGTCCCAAATTTAACCAGATATAAAGCCTCTGCTAACCAGGCTCCCTCCCTCCCTCTCCTCTAAAGCTCTGACTTTCTGCTTACAGTGTTTTGCTGTTTAGCCAATGTCCCTGGTGCCCCACCTCCCTTACCTAGGATCAATGCCCACTTGGTGCTGAGCAGCGTCACACTTACATGCCCCTGTGAAGTTACCTGTGTCTGGGAAGAAACTGTTAGCCAGCTGCTGCTGCTGCATCGCCAGCTGCTGGGGCTTCATGCACATGGACGCTGGCACGGCACTCATGGGCTTCTGTGCTAACACTGGTTGTGAACCCTGCTGGGGCACCAAGCCTGTCTGCCCCGCTTGCTGTCCACTGAGCATATGCCCTTGGTTAGACACCATAGCCACAGATGGGGCTAGGCGCTGCTGAAGGGCATGAGCTGGTGACTGGGTGGGCACCATTGACTGGCCCAAGCCTGGCTGTCGGCTACTTGCAAGGCCCAAAGCAAGCTGCTGTGGCGGCCCAGGCTCATGAGGCAGAGGCAGGGCCTGGGCAGGGCCTGTTGTGGGAAGGAGGGAGTGCTGCTGCTGCTGCTGCTGCTGCTGCTGGGCGGGGAGCACAGTCTGCGCCGAAAGCTGCTGTTTCTTCTGTAGC
The DNA here is from genome assembly GCA_019843855.1 of Hylomyscus alleni. Lineage (NCBI taxonomy): Eukaryota > Metazoa > Chordata > Mammalia > Rodentia > Muridae > Hylomyscus > Hylomyscus alleni. The sequence goes on from JADRCC010102559.1 coordinate 4,133, forward strand.
TCCTTCTTCTCATGCTCTAGTAGATCCTCAATGAGCAGGGGCAACTCACTGGCTACCAGAGAGCTCTCCATTTTGTCCAGCTCATCCCCAGGAGCTGGATGTCCACTCGGTAAGGTTAGGGCCCCACTTTCTAGCTCAAATTTTTCCAAAAGCGAGGATCCAGTTGGGCCACTCAGTGAGCTGGGGTTCAACAAGTGAGCTGGTGTTCCTCCCGTGGCCCCAAATGGGCCCTTCTCAGTTGTGTGTCCACTGCTGGGGAATGGACCTGTAGCCACTCCTACTCGCGTGTCCCGGCTGCCCATCACAGTCTGTCCTGGCTTCAGACCCAGGCTGAGGGGAGTGGCAGGAGGAGCTGGCTCCACCTTGGGGGTATTAATGGTGAACTGGCAAGGAGAAGGGTGGCGTCCTCCCTCCTCCACTTTGGGCTTCACTTCAGGGAGCACAGATGATAAGCGAGGCTCTGAGTTATCTGGGGCAGCTGGAGGACGGTCCTCGGGGCCTAAGGATGCTGGCTCCGCCCCCCGCAGCAGGGCCTCTCGCTCAGCCTTCTCATTTGCTGACTCCACTAGCCTTAGGTGCTCATTGAAGATGTCCTTCTTGTCCCCGGTGTCAAGTTCAGGGTCGGTATACGCTAGCAGGTCAAATTCATCTCCATTGAGGAGGTCATCCAGGTGAGGGTCGTTCGTCTCCAGGTTCTCCAGGGTGCCCAGCTCATCATCGCCCTTGGCTACATCCACACCCAGACCCAAGTGAGCAAGCTCTTCATCATCCTCTAGGGCCTTGTGGGCATCAAAGTCATCATCCAGCTCAGGGTCCTCACAAGGCAACTTCCCAGCCTCCAAGGCTAGAGGAGGACGACTAAGTTCAGTGCTTGATGGTGGGCGACTGGCCAGCTCCAAGCCAGCAGGTAGGGCAGGACCCTTGGTATGGGGCGTCTGATGGAGGCTGTTGTTCAACTCAGGGGCTGGCGCGGCTGAGGGCTTTTGTGGGGGGAGGCCTGAAACAGCCAGGCCCCGAAGACCTTCAGGAGCCAGTCGATGGGGTTCCTCACTTACTGGGTAAAAACGGGGTCTCTGAGAGGGTCCTTGACCAGGAAACGGAGGTACCCCAGGTCCAAGTCCTTTCTGTACATTATGTCGCAACTCAATGAACTGAGCAGGACCAGCAGGACCAGGAACTGGCTCAGCAGGGCCTGGAAGGCGGGTGGGGACTCCTGCCAAGGGGGAACCTAATGCTTGGCGGCCAAGTTCAGGTCCAGGAGTTGACGGGAATCGAGCAGACATGGCAAGTCTCATGGAGGTTGCTGCTGCTGCGGCCGCCTGCTGCTGCTGTTGCTGCTGTTGCTGCCACAGTTGTTGTTGTTGTTGTTGTTGCTGCTGCTGCTGTAAGGGCAGGGACCCAGGATAGGGTGTTCGCTGATAGAAGGCCTGGGAGCCTCCAACAAGTTGCCTGGAAAAATAGTCAGTAGTCTATGAGAACGAATCAGCATGGAGGGCAAGAACAGAGGCTAAGGCTAGTGTAGAAAGACAAGGTTACAGTGAGGGAATGAAAGGGAGAGCGAGTCGTAACAGAAGGATCGGTGACAGGGAAAAGATCTGAGGCAGAATATAGCCATGGTTAAATGTCTGTCTGTCTCTCACACACACCCTTCTCCTGGAACCTCACCTGCTGTTCATGTCCATGGAAGAAGGTGTGGCTGGTGGAAGTGGCCGGGAGAGTCGATCATCGCTGGAGAAGGCTCCTGGTCCCAGGATGGGACCGCCTAGCTTACTTGAGGGTAACCCCACAATGCTGCTTCTATCCTAGAAGACAGAAGCAGATGAAGGTGTAGCCACTTTCAGGAAGCTGGCCCCACCACCCCTTGCCAATCTACCTACCTGAGACCCAGTGAAAGGGGTCTGGCCTCGGCTCAGTTGTTCAAAGGCAGGGCTGCTGGGTTCAGCACCCCAGTTGCCTGGAGGCCCCACTGCACCTGCAGCTGCTGCAGCTGTTTCCTTCTCCTGCCGCAGGGTGTTCCGCTGGATCTGCTGTCGAATCAGCAGTTCCCGTAGTCGCTGGCGCTGTCCGGAAAACGGACCAGTCAGTCCAACCCACTCTAATCAGAGGGCTGGTGGAGAGGGTATTAGCACGGTGGGCCAGCTATAGGCTATCCACTCACCTGCCGCTGCTTCTCCAGCTCTGTCTGGCTGAGGCTAGACATGCCTGCATCCTGGGCACTTGAGAGTTCAGGTGCTGCTAAAGAGCCACTACTCATGGCAGCTCCTGGGTCTTCTCTCTTTTCCACTGGAGAGGTGATGCCTACCCTTTGTGACGCTCCATGTGACAAGTAGGGGAGGGATCCATCAGGTGTGGGAGGTGGCAGAACGGATGCGGGGCGTAGTGGGGACAGCCCATAGCCCTCCCCTGTGGACCCACTGTTGGGCCCCAGGGGGCTGCCTGATGGGTGAAAGTTCCCCGTGGCTACTGTGTAGTTTGTGCTTTGAGGCTTGCCCAAGGTGGGGCCAGGCCCAAAATGGCTGTTGATCCCATGGGGTGAAGGGAGACCAGGCTGAGGGACAGGGGGTTTTAGGGCAGGCTCCCCTACCCCCTGTGGGAAAGTGAACCGCATGGGAGATGGGGTACCCACAAATGTGCCTGTCCCAGGAGAACGGGCAAAATTAGTGGGCTGCCCACTTGGGACCTTGGCATGGAGCTCACCGGCTGGGCCAGAGGGCAGGGCTGCTGGGAAGCCCCCAGCTCCCAGCGGAGTGTGGGCTAGGGGCCCAGCCTTAAAGGCAACTTCAGGGGGCTGGGGCCGGGGTGGCTTATGTAATGGGGCAAAGGGATCACGGGACTGAGGGCGTGAGGGTGGCCGAGAATAAGGGTCAGGGGACTGGAAGCGAGGGGTAACAGGGGACGGGCAAAAAGCCTCAGCTGACAGAGGACGTGGGGTCAGTGGGGACTGGGAACTGGACTGCGACTGAGGGCTAGCGGGCACTCTGGAGAAAGGGTCAGAGGGCAGTGATCGGGGAGGTGGGGCACAGCAGCTCTCAGGGGGTGGTGGTTGGGGGCGAGGAGTCAATGGGGGCTGGGCATAGGGGTCGGGGTATGGGCCAGAACGAAAGATATCTGGGTGGCTGGGAGGAGAAGGGGCCAAAGCCTGGGCAGGGGGTGGCTCCTGGGCCCGCAAGCCCAGGCCTGGGCTCTGGGGCTCTACCTGAGATGCCCGAGGGGTTAGGGGGGCTTTGAAGACATCAGGTGCCTTTAACTCCAGCCCACCCAGGTGGGGGCCTGAAGAGGGTGAGTCAACACAGCCCAGGTTTGGGGGACCATAGCCAGGAGAGGAGGCCCCAAGCTCTTCCTTCTTCACTTCTAGGGACTTCCGGGACTCCCCAAAAGGTGGGGGTGAGAGCAGAGGTTCAGAAGCCTTGCCTCCTGCTACCCCTGGGCTCTCAGGCACAGCCAGGTTGTCCAATGAGGGGCAGCGAGGTTTGAGGAAGGGGTCAGGCGTGGAAGGCTGGTGTCTTGGGGTACCCGGTGGGGTAGTATGAAATTCCCCTGGCTGGCCAGTCCCAGGTCGAGTTGTTGTACCCAGCATTGGGGGCTGGACAGGGGCTCCAGTAGGGCTTGGGTAAGGAGGATAAGTGGGTGGTGCCGCAGAGAAGCGGGGCTCCGGGGCGTAGGCAGGGGCCAGTCCAAAGGGGTCCTGCGAAGGCACTTGGGCGGGCACCTGGGGTGGGAGCTTGAGGAAGAGCTCACCAGGTGAGTCAGGGCCGGGTACTGTGCCCGCTGGTGGCTTCAGGAACCCGTCCGCAGAGGTAGACAAGCCAGCAGGAGTGGTAGGGCTGCCAAGGAAAATGGTGGGGGCCGCAGCAGGGGGCGGACTGCCCAATGCCCCTGGCTGGGAGGGAATGCGGAGATGGAGGGCCGGTCGCTCAGTCTTGCGGGCTATGTCGCCCATCTTGGCTTGCTTGCTGATCTGGCTCTCAGCCTGCTATAGAAGGAGCAAGGGGAGCAGTCAGGCTGCTGACCAAGGCATGACCCACGTCCCCAATCCTAGAAAGGCGGCCCACTCACCTTCTGCACCTTGCTGATGCGGTGAGCAGCCCGGTTATCTTTGGCCTTTTGCTGAGGGACACAGGACATAGCACAGGGCTTCAAGCTCAGCCCCAAGCCCAGGACACAGCACAGGGCTTTGAGCTCAGCCCCAAGCCAGCTCCCATCCCGCCTTATCAAACTGCCTGCCCAGACATCAGTCCCTCCTCACCCAGCTGCTTAGGGGATGGCAGAGAACAAGGACCTGAGGTAAGCCACTAAAACACTTCTACTCCAGGTCTCAAGCTAGTCCACGCTGTCTTACCAGGTAGGGGGCTTTGTCAGCGGCTGGAACCTTTCTCCAAAGCTTCATGATTTGTTTACATCGGCTAGACCAGTCTGGGGAGCAGAAAGGTCAAGTCAGAGGAGACCCCTTCACCAGTCAGACTGTCTCCCTTGCCCCTGCCCAGAAATACCTGGGTAATCTTGCTTGAGATTAGGAAAGTTAATGTTGGCATAGAGTACAGGTGAAATAGTGGAGAGCTGGCCCAGTTCCTCATCTTTTTCCCAACGCTGTAGGCTCCGCTGGTTATAGGACAGCCCGTCGCCCTCGCCCTCTGTGGTAGGCGTGGTGGGGGTGGAGGGGGTGGTGCCCCCTGAGCCTGTCCAAGGGCTGTCTGGCTCACCGGGTTCTGGGCTAAAGAAGCCCCCGCGCTCCCTGGGGCGCAGGGGCAGAGAGTCACATAGGGCAGGGATTTCAAGACTCACCCCAGACAAACTGTACAGAAAACCCAAGCCCCTGTTCTGCCCCACTTAAGGAAGGCAGGGCAAACAAGAGAGTTGTCTCTTTAGTGGCTCAAAGTCAAAAGGAGGCAAAGCAGGCACCCACATGAAGGGAAAGGACACAGGAACCACCTGAGACAGTTAAGCACAGATACCAACCTAGAATCCAAGAAGGGCGACTGGCAGAGGCCTGGGTAGGAGTCCATCGGGCTACTGGAGGGGAGACTACCCAAAGCGAGTCCACCTGCAGGAGCAACAAGATCAGAGAAAAGGAAGCCACTGACCTACTTGGGTAACAAGGCTGGCTACAGCAGACTTGGAACCACCGCCTGCCATAAGTACCTTGGAGAAAGGGCCTCTGCAGTGGGGTACGGCTGCCTTCTAGGCCAGGAGTTCCACAACCCAAATGCTGTTCTCGTTCTGAGCCCAGGACATCCTTAAAGAGCTGCTGCAGGTCCTTGGACTCCATTTTGGGCAGTTCTGTGGGAGAATGAAAAGGTACACACACTGCTGAGCTCAGTAAGAGGCTCGACACAGCAGCACAGATCTACTGTAGTCATGGCAGAGGAGGGTGAGCAGTACAACTCTACTCCACAGAGGGGGCCTTCCTTTGCCATGCAGACCCTTATACCCAGAAGACACCATGCAAGCAAGCCTTACCTTCTGTGGGAATCCTGTCTAGGTCAGAGCTGAGCACTCCTTCACCCGGAGTGCCTGGCTTCTCAGGGTCACTAGGCACTGGGGATGCCTTTACACCTCCATCCTCAAGCCCTGTGATAACAGAAGAAAACCACCATCAGCGGTATGGAGGCCCACACCACTCAGGCCAACGTGAACCACAAGAGACAGAAGCGTGTCTAGGCTCCAACTCTGGCAGTGCTCGGGCAGAGTCAACTGATAACAAGCAAGACCAAGATGGGACCCAATCCCCCCAGCAGCCCTCACCTGGTATATCAGCCGTGCCCTCGGGCCCATGGGACTCCTCATCTGCAACATCTGGACCATCATCTCCTATAAGCAATAGTCCCCCTCCAATTAGACTGGTGATGCTGATGCCTAGCACGGGGCTCCTGGCCCACCCCCACCCCTACCTCCAGACACCTTTGCCAACTACGAGGCAGAGGTAGGCGGGACACCCCAGAACACTTCATCGTAATTAACTGACCTTTGTGCGGGGCTGTCATAAGCTCCCTCCTATCTGAACCTCCATCTCCCCGGGGTTTTGAGGTTCCTAGTCCAAAGCCTGGCCGGCCCACCCCAACTGCAAACAGAGCCTTCCGACTCAGGTCCAGCAGTTCCTTTCCAAAGAAGGCTTCCTGCCGGGAGAGTCAAGAGAAATGATTTCTTGATGCCTGTGGACACGGCCCCTTCCCTCACCCCAGGGAGTCTGAAACCCACCTGCAGGTAAGCAGGGAACATGTCCTCCAGCTTGCTCTTTTTGCGCGCTCGTCGCTGTTGCTTCTTCTTCTCATCCCCCTCAGCAAGGCTCTGCTCCACAGAGCCCTCTGCAGGCAGATCAGCAGGCATCACTACAGACAACAGAGGAGGACTCAGGCTTCACCTCTGCTGCAAAGCTCTTCCCACCTATGCATTCATTCCCCAACCAACTAGACCCTCCACCCCTTTCTCCAAGTGAGCTCACACTCTGGCCATTCTGGCACTGCCCCATGTGCTGTGTGACCCCACCTTCTTCCCAGGCCCCATGGGAGCCCTCACCCGTCTCACCCTCGTCGGGGTGCCCATCCCCACTCAACACCTCGGCCTGTGCAGCAGGCCCCCTTTTCACACGGGTGTGAGACTTCCGCTGTCGGACCATGAAACCACCAATGCCTGTGAGAAAGCACAATTAAGAATGAGAAGCCACTAGAACCTGTGAGTTGCCCCTTACTGCCTCACAACCACACTCCAGGCCTCACCCGGCCGATAGGGTTTGCGCTTGCGCTTTTTGCTTTCCTCTGTCTCTTCTTTGCCAAGTTCTACATCAGGGCTGGCGGGGCCTTCTAGCTTAATTTCACACTCCATTTGCTCAACACCGCCTGCATATAACAGAAGAAGACAGGTAGATCAGAGAAATGGGCCCTTTTATCCTTGTCACACTGCAAGAGGGAACCCAGTAACCTGCCACAGTGCCACCTGAGCAAGGCGAAGTGCTAGCGGAAGACCAGTAGTGGCTCTGTAGCCCCTACCCAACATCCCGACTCATATGGGTTGTGTTCTCCCGCTATCTGCCTTTCTCTGAGATTCCCCAGCCCAACCTTCACCCTTGAGCAGCTCGTCAGTGTCCAGGTCCCCATCCTTCTTGTCATCAGGGCCAAGGGCATCTGAGGGCTCAGAACCCTCCAGCCCTGCCTCGCCTGGGAGGCCTAGCCGTCCTCGCCGCTGGCGCCGCTTGTGCAGTGGTGACATGGTCAGGTTACGCAGCACCGCCATGCCAGTTTCTGTCAGCCACACACCCTCGAAGCGAAAGAACTGGGGCTCTGGACAACAGGGAAGAACATATGACCCCTGGACAGAGGCCCCAGGGTAACCAAAACTCCACATGTCAACCCATGTTCCCAACTGAGACACAAAAGTGACAGACAAGGGCTGAGATAGCAGGCCACTGAAGGCTCTACCAGTGGCTGAGGGATCCTGAGGTGAGTGTTGCAGAAGCCTAGCTATGTCCAGAACCTATTAACCACAGGATCATCAAACAGACTCTCTAGCTGTCAAGAGACAGAAGAACTCAACTTGCTGAAGGCCAGCATACTTGCTAAGAATGGTGCCAACACTGTGGCAGAGAGATGGCCTTGTCCCTGCTGTGAGAAGAAAGCCGTGCTCTCTTGAATAAGATCCTTATAGTAAATAAGGAAGCTGATTGGCCTAGGGAAAGGAACCATGTCTGAGAATAAGAAAATCTTGACTCTAATCAGAACTTTACCACTGACTTGGCCATTTACCCTGAGTCTTTAAAGTGTGGAGTTGGAGCAGAGGAAATGGTCTATGGTCTTAGCTGGTTTGGGTATTCAAAATGTCTGTGGCTTACCTGGCTCTTTTACCTTCACAGGTACCAGCTCTGGTGGGGCAACAGGTACTGCAGGAAGGAGGGCAAACCAAAGGCAGCTTAAGACACTGTCCAAAGTAAGACAACTCACATCCTCTGCTTCCTCCAACCCGATACTCACCCACAGGCTTTACCACAAAGGGCTGGCAGGAGCCACAGTCAAAGCCCTCGTCGGCAGCCTGCTCCACTTCATCCTCCGTGAAGAGGCTCTCGCAGCCAGCGTGCATCCACCTGGGGAGGAGGTGACGAGGGTAAGCGCAGGCAAAGCCAGATGCTGCAGCACACGAAGCTGACTCGAGGAGGAAGGGATGCCCTCTCACCGTTCACAGTGGCGACACTGGATCAGCAGGTCTTCCTCCACATAGGGAGCATGACAGACAGGACAGGTCACCAGGCTAGCACATGGCCCACAATGTGTATAACTGTTCTGCCATTCACAGTGGAAGCCAGGGGAGGCGGCCCCACACTGCATACACGACACACACCTAGTAAAGCAGAAAGACCTTCAGCACCTAACCTAGGATCCGGAGGCGCCACTAAGAACCGACCAGCATGCTGGGCTCTTTAACACTGTGTCTGCTCTAACTGTATCTCAGAACCATTCACCAGCTCCTGTCAGAGCCCAGGCTCTGTCCTTTCTTGTCCTTACCACTTGCACTTCCAGCCACCCTTGGGCACAGTGAGCAGTGGGGGATCCAGGCAGTATGTATGGTAGCTAATGTCGCAGTCATCACAGAGCAGCAGGCGTGAAGGGTCGGAGGCCTGGCCGCAGACCTCACACACGATACACTCCACACAGCGCCAGCCCTTTAGCAGCATCACCTTGGTGATCTGGTGGAGAAAAGGAGACACCTCAGCCCTGTGCTGGGGCGGGGTGTGGAAAGCTTGTACAGCTGAGGGCAGACCTCTAAGCAAAGCAGTCTGCACAGAGTACTGGACACCAGACAGCGTCTCTCCAGGGGCTTCCAGGAGCTGTGCTCGACAGAGACGCTCCAACCACAGCCCCGCTGAGTGAACAACACATCTCTCCTTAAGCAGGCACCAAACTGATGACAGAACAAGGCTCAGTCTTGTTTCCCTCAGTTTTCCCTCAGTCTTGTTTCCCTCAGTTTTCTTCACCTTTTAGAACCTGTTACTAAAACAAGCTAATAAATGTTACTAGTGCATTAATTAATACATTGGTAGTTTTTAGAAAAACCCAAAGGACTGATTGATTATACCTTAGGTTTAAGACAATGACAAACAAAGACTCCTATTTGTCCATGAGGAGCTCCAGCCTCCATTCTCTCATCTCTGATCTACCATGGTTTGCTCTGTTACCTATTTGGTTTGGTTTGGGTGAGACAGGGTACCACTGTGTAGCTCTGGCTGACTGGGAGCTCACTATGTAGATCAGGCTGACCTCAAACTTACAAAGATCCTCCTGCCTCTGCAGGGGATTGAAGGTGTGCGCCACCACTCCACTCCTGGCCATAGAGCATGTTTTCTACTAGTAAATTGCTCCACATTTACACAATGGACTCAATTACACTGGCAAGTTTTGGCCCATGGAAAGAAACTATGTCTGCTATAAATCCCAAAGCACATTTCTCTGAGTTTGACAGAACTGACAACTGATCAATGACTTCCAGGAGCCACTTTAAAAAACCAACTGTCGAGCCGGGCAGTGGTGGTGCACGCCTTTAATCCTAGCACTTGGGAGGCAGAGGCAGGCGGATTTCTGAGTTCAAGGCCAGCCTGGTCTACAG
>JADRCC010102566.1:0-10307 GCA_019843855.1 Hylomyscus alleni
TTTTTTTTTTTTTTTTTTTTCTGCTCTCGAGACTCCCTTTCCTTCTTGTTCAGTTACCCTGTCCAATGGCCTTGTTGATGTGAGGACTTTTGCCTTGTCTTATTTTGTCGTGTTTGGTTGTTGTCTCTTGGAGAAGAATCTATTTTCAATTAGAGAGAGAGAAAGAGGAGGAGGAGAGGAGGAAGCGGAAGAAAGACACTTTGGTTTTAAGAGTTTATGGGTTATTTTTCTATTCATCATTTTCTCAGCACTCCTTCTTCATACCATTCAAAGAATTTTATATTATAACATTGGACAGGGACTTATTCATTTTTATTAACACACGCCAAAGTGCAAAAAACATTAACAAAATAATCGCATGTGAGTATTTTTAAATCCAAATGTTCCAGAAAATTGTGCTATAGATTCATCTGCAATTCAGATCTTTTATGAAAAACACCGCCTAGCTTCAGGGACTGCTACAAAAGCTGACTCTGTGGAAAAAAAATATGATTGAAGTTTGTTTTGAAACATTAAAGAAAGAAACTTTAATTGAGCTCATGGACATTTAAATGAACTCCCAAGAAATATAATTAAAGGAGTAACAGTCCAGCAGAATGACAAAATTGGAAAATGAAAACCATGTAAAAATAAAACTTAACCCCTTAGGAGTTTTCCTCTGCCTTCAAAAGGGAGAGGTAGCCCTCTTGATGTTAGCAAAGCCTTGTGTAGGAAGCCCCTTCTTCCTGGGTCTTCTAAATTTGTACAGATTCATCTTTTGTTCATGGACTTGGTAGACAAAGTTCCTATTACTAGGAGGTAGGTTTTGAATGAAGTGCTTAACAGCTACATGACACAGTCAATGTGTAGGTTCCCTTACTAGGCACCTCACTTTGTGATATCAAGGCTTCCACTTTGTCTTCTTGTCTGTCCTTCCATCGTGGTCCAGCCACATACTCCCTCCACTGTTGCTATGACCAGCATCTTTCCTCGATTCTTTTTCTTCAGGGGCACAAATCTCCACATGTGTCCTTTAGTCCTGGATTCTTTTTAAGTTATTGGAACAAAGGAAAGAGATTTTCTCTTGCATTAGTAAGAAATCTTGTCTGAATCTTGGCAAGGACCAAGTTTCATACACAGAGTACTCTATGGAAACACTAAACACAATATACAGAGTGGGCAAGAGGCATAAAGACAGACAGTCCTTGTGACAGCCAGTACCAGATAGTCCTCAGAAGGTTTTGATGTTGTTTATTTGTCTTCCTAGTTAAATATTAAAAAATAAAACTCCCTTAGGCCAAAACAGTTAGTTTGAGTTAGTTTGCTATTGCTGCAGCTAAAAGTTGCTGAGTCACACTGCCTTTTGGGAGATAACTGAAGCATGTCATACATTGGTCAAAGAAGTGAATATAACTATACATCCACAGTAATGTGTTATGGCCCCCTTTTATACTCTGTAAAATTGTGACTTACCAATAGTATGAACTGTTCCATCCAGCACTGAAATAATGGCATAATACATTTACATCCCGTTAAGCATCTCCCCATTCATACCCACTTTTGTTACAAAGAATAGCATGACACACACTTGCTCAAAGATTCCCACATTCTGATTCCTAGTGGTGGAAATCAGAATGATAGAAAGCATGAAACTAAAGCAAAACAAAGTCCTGTTACATGATCATCAATGAATCAAATCATTTGGCTGTTTAAATTCAGGTGGTCTGGAGGGGTAGTCAAGGTTATTTAAAATAACTCAGAATCTCTCCAGGTTGCCTAGAAAAATCAACTGAGACTTTTGGCCGTCAGAAGGAAGGAACCCAGTTTCAGCTTTCTGTGAGAGCCTTAAGCCCTTCCAGCATGAGACAGCCAGCTATAGAATACCTAGAACCATGCCCAGAACCAAAGCCCTGCCTGCCTAGCTCCCAAGTGTATAGGTTCCTCAAACTCCTCCAATGAGAAGATTGGGATGCAGGCGTGGCATCTCTTCTCCACAATATATATTCATGGAGGTCAAGACAGAGCTCTTGGCCTCACCAACCACTCACTGGGAGTAGTAATAGATGTTTCCTCTCTTTTATTCTGAACCATGATTTATAAGTTTCAGAAACCTGTTCCCTTCACAGAGAGTTTGTTTCTGTCGAGCTCATCCCAAGAGCTCCACTTGTCTGGTGGTGAAATAGCAGAGATGCCAGCAGGCATCCGTGTTGGTTCTTCAGAACCACTTTCTCTGCCTTAAATGCACAAAAGTGTCAGCCTAGTCTTTGTTCATTATGCCTGAATTCGTAAGGAGAAAATTCAAGGACCATGCCCTAGCTGAACTATGTAATGCATAGTTCAGCTAGGGCATGTGAATGCATATGCCATCTCTTAGTGAAAGTCAAGTCCTTGCTCTGACGAAGTCAGTGCAGGAAATGCATAGTCTTGCTTGGCCATGCAGTTTCCCATTCCCAGCACATCAAGCGATTAGAAAATGGGCCACATTTTCTGTCTTTACCACTATTTTCTGTCTGTAAAAGCTTCCTATGATTGTAGATTCCACATTACTCAGCATCTTGCTTGTTTTAAAGCTTGAATTTTTTTTTCCCTTGTGGCAATAATCTTCACCCTTTTGCAAACATGTAATTAATTGTTCTGAATTTGAAGTAAAATACAAATAGGCTCATAATTACCCGGCATGATATTTCTCAGATAAGAAGAGCAGGTCCCTACTTGGCTGTTCATGATAAGCTTGTGTCTTCAAATTTGAAACTGAAGGGGATGAGGTTCTATCTTTAGAGGGACAAGATACTGAAGAACTCTGGCCGAACAGAAGCCAAGTCTTCTGAAAGCACGCAAAATGCAAATTCTTTCAAGTGATCTTCAAAGACAAGAGCAGATCATGGAACCAGAAATGGATAACAAAGAAGAAAAGTCATCAGGGCAGCCATCCTGTATGGAGGGTCAGAGATGGAGCTACAATGAGACCAGAGATGACTTCTGAGACCACTGCAACAAGTAGCGAGATTTTTTTATTTCCCAAAGGTTTCAAGGTACATGAGTTAGACAGGCTTAAGAGTTCAAAGCTGGCAGACCTTGGGCACAAGCTCCTCAGCCAGTCGCATAATACCCAGAGGAAACTTCATTCCCAGGCACTCTAACAGGCCCAGGATCAGAAGTGAGGAGGACACAACATCTATCCCAACACTGGGAGTAACTGGGACCAGCGGGACCAAGCACACAAGAACTCTGCCAGCCCAGTGGCTCAGGTTCCTTCTTGTCTATCTGGGCTGGTGTCCTGAGCAGACCTTGGGCACAAGCTCCACAGCCAGTCACACAACACCCAGAGGAAGCTCTACTCCCAATTGCTCTAACACACCCAGGATCAGAGGTGAGAAGTACACAACATCTGTCCCAACACCAGGAGTAACTGGGACCAGCAGGACCCAGGCACACAGAAACTCCACCAGCCCAGTGGCTCTGGTTACTTCTGGTCTGTCTGTTTGCATCCTGAGCAGACCTTGGGTGCAAACTCTGCAGCCAGTCCCAAAACACCCAGAGGAAGCTCCATTCCCAGACACTCTAACAAGCCCAGGGTCACAGGATCCCAGAATCACAGAATCCCAAAGACAGCTTGACTCTGAGGAGTTCTGACACAACCAGGATCACAGGAAGAACAGGATGCAGTCAGATTTAGCAAGGGCAGGTAGCATTAGAGATAACCAGATGGTGAGGGGCAAGCATAAGAAAATAAACAACAAAGAAAAAAAAGAAAAAAGAAAATGAACAACACAAACCAAGGTTGCTTGGTATCATCAGAACACAATTCTCCCACCATAGCAAGCCTGGACAAACCATCACACCAGAAAGCAAGATTCAGATATAAAATCATATCTCATGATAATGATAGAGGCCTTTAAGAAGAATATAAAAAACTCCTTCAAAGAAATGCAGGAGAACACAGGTAAGCAACTAGAAGCTCTTCAAGAGGAAACACAAAAATTCCTAAGAACTACAGGAAAACACAAGCAAACAGGTGAAGGAAATGAACAAAACCATCCAGAATCTAAAAATGGAAATAGAAACAATAAAGAAATCAGAAAGAGAGACAACCCTGGAGATACAAAACCTAGGAAAGAAATCAGGAGTCGAAGATGCATCACCAACAGAATACAAGAGATAGAAGAGAGAATCTCAGGGGCAGAAGATACCATAGAAAACATTGACACAACAGTCAAAGAAAATGCAAAATGCAAAAAGATCCTAACCCAAAACATCCAGGAAATCCAGGGAGCAATTAGAAGACAAAACCTAAGGATAGTAGGTATAGAAGAGAGTGAAGACTCCCAAGGTAATGGGCCAGTAAATATCTTCAACAAAATTATAGAAGAAAACTTCCCTAACCTAAAGAAAGAGATGCCCATGAACATACAAGAAGCCTATAGAACTCCAAATAGACTGGACCAGAAAAGAAATTCCTCCCGTCACATAATAATAAAAACACCAAATGCACTAAACAAAGAAAGAATTTTAAAAGCAGTAAAGGAAAAAGGTCAAGTAACATATAAAGGCAGGCCTATCAGAATTACACCAGACTTCTCACCAGAGACTATGAAAGCTAGAAGATCCTGGAAAGATGTCATACAGACCCTACAAGAACACAAATGCCAGCCCAGGCTACTATACTCAGCAAAACTCTCAATTACCATAGATGGAAAAAACAAGATATTCCACAACAAAACAAAATTTACACAATATCTTTCCACAAATCCAGCCATACAAAGGATGGAAAACATCAACATAAGGAGGAAAACTACACCCTAAAAGAAGCAAGAAAGTAATCTTTCAACAAATCCACACAAACCTAATTCCACCTCTTACAACAAAAACAACAGCAAGTAACAATTACTTTTTCTTAATATCTTAACATGAAAATTAATATTACCAATATATCCTAATTGATTGAAATCCAAAAATATGAGGAATTAGAAATTTGTTGATTGTCATCCAATGGTCTCTCTAATTTGGTAATTGGAGAAATAGGTCCAACAATGTACAATCCATATACACTTTGAGCTTGTTTGTTTGAAACAGTGTTTTGCTGTGTACAACATAGTGGTCTTGAAATCTTGCTTCTCCTATCTCAGCCTCTCTATTAGTAGTATTGTTTATTTCATGTTTTTACACTATACTATGGTTTTCAGAATAGCTTACATATTTCAAAAGTATTTATATACCCAAAAGAAATGTAGACAATTAACTTGGGAGGTGGCTTGTAAGAGAACAACAAAGAGTGAGACTGAATGCTTTCGCTTGACATTTGTAACTCTTGTATCAAGTTTGAAGAAGAGGACTTTATAAGTTACTCTTTCTCTGAGATGAATGCTTTTCCAAATTATCACAGCCAATGAACCAGATTCTTACCCTCACCTAATGTCTATGCCACCCTCCAAGAAGAACCATTGTTCATTGAAACAGTTGGTGAATAACCTTATGGATAGACTATCTTAATACACACACTATTTCTTAAATGAATGTAACCTGTTCTCTGTGGGTTGAGAATGAAGTCACTCACTCAAGTCAAATAGCTTTGACCATAGCAGGAAGTGTGTATCTAAAAATCATGCCTACAATTCATTCCTTGGCGCAGCAGAACTGTCAACTCTCAACTTAGCTACAATGGAGGTAAAATCCTTTGGTGATGTGAGGGTCATTGAAGTACAGCCTTATTACAATGAAATTCAATGTCTAAAAATTGTTCTTATTTTGGGCTTGTACCACAGTAAGAGCCAAGATTTTAAGGTCTACTAAATACAAAACAAACAAACAAACAAAAAGACTTTATATATTTATGCTCATTTAAAAAATACTAGTAGTGATGTATTATTTAGAAATATACAGTTTACAGTTAGTTTTTACAGTTGCTTAAAAAGGTTTTTAAATGTTAACAAATTTAGATAAATTGAAATCATGTAACTTTTCTCATCATAATGCAATAAAACTTAAAAAAAAAAAGAAAAAAGAAAAAAAAGAATTCAAGGCCAGGAAAGTTGCCAGTAAACTTTTAAAAAGTTATTATTTTTGTATTTATATTATACATGAATTATTAAATCTTCTTGAGGCTAAT
The DNA here is from genome assembly GCA_019843855.1 of Hylomyscus alleni. Lineage (NCBI taxonomy): Eukaryota > Metazoa > Chordata > Mammalia > Rodentia > Muridae > Hylomyscus > Hylomyscus alleni. The sequence goes on from JADRCC010102566.1 coordinate 6,086, forward strand.
TCCGAGGCTGCTGAAAAGTCAGATAGACACCTTTTGTTTTATCACCTTGAAGAGTTTAGAAAATATAGCCACAAACCATTTTTTTAAATATGTCAACTAACATAAATTAAAGCTCTAAATAAAAAGTTCTTATAGGGCAGGCTGGTGAGATGGCTCAGTGGGGAAGAGCACTGACTGCTCTTCAGAAGGTCATAAGTTCAAATCCCAGCAACCACATGGTGACTTACAACCACCCGTAATGAGATCTGACACCCTCTTCTGGTGTGTCTGAAGACAGCTACAGTGTATTTACATATAATAAATAAATCTTTAAAAAAAAAAAAGTTCTTATAGAACAAAGTATAGTAGTTATTACCAAAAAGCAAAGAAGCTAAGGTACGACGTTGCAGATTTCAAATTCCAATTCTCATATAGTAAAACAGTTTCATCTGCCACTGTGAATCTCCTGCTTCTCTAGATCCACCCACCTCTGCCTCACCTCAGAAAAGAGCAGGCTTCCCAGGGACATAAACCTAACGTAGCATAGCATGCTACACACAGTAAGATCAGGCACGGACTATCACATCAAGGATGGACACGACAGCCCAATACAAAGAAAAGGGTCCCTAGCAAGTACGAGTCAGGGAAAACCCCTGCTCCTGCTGTTGGGATTTCCACAAGAACACCAAGCCTCTCGGCCATGACATATATGCAGAGGACCTAGGTCAGACCCCCTAAAGGCTCCCTGATCTCTGCAAGTACCCATGAGTTGTCAGTTGATTTTGTGGGCCTAGGTTCTTGTGGTGTGTCTCTGACTCCTCTGGTTCTGCCAATCCTCCTTCACTAGTCTCCACAGGACTCCCTGCACTCCACCTAATGTTGGACTCTGGGACTTTGTATCTGCTCCCATAAGTTTCTGGATGACATCTCTCTGGTCTCTGAGGATTCTGCTAGGCTCCAGTCCCAGCACACTCTGCAGGTAGGACAATCTGTAAGTCAAAGGTTTTGTGGCTGGATTCGTGCCCCTGCACTTAAGACCTTGCCTGGTTAAAGAAGATCGCCAGTTCAGGCTCCCTGTCCCCTGTAACTAGGAGTCTTTGCTATGGTTACTCTCATAGATTCCATGGAGTTTTCTATTGTACTAAATTTCTACCTTGCTCTCAAAATGCCCCAATTTCAATCATACCTCCCAGTATTTTCTCCTCTTCAGCTGATCCTCTTGTTTTCAGCCCCATACACTCCCAGCCCACCTGCAAAAATCTAGTCTACTTCTTCTTCCCCTGGAAATCCTAGCATCCCCACTTAAGCCCTCCTTGTTGCTTACATAGATCTTCTTCAAGGGCCAACTTTACTATCTGGGTCTATGGACTATAGCACGATTGTCTTTTACTTTAGAGCTACTATCCACTTATAAGTGAGTACATAACATGTTTGTCTTTCTGGGTCTCGGTTATCTCACTCAGGATGATTTTTTTTTCTAGTTTCACACATTTACCCAAAAATTTCATGTCAATGTTTTTAACAGCTGAGTAATACTCCATTGTGCAAATGTACTATGTTTTCTTTATGCATTCTTTGGTTGAGGGACATCTATGTTGTTCTCAGTGCCTGGCTATTATGACTAAAGCTTGTGTGAACACATTTGAGCAAGTATCCTTGTGATGGGGTGGAAAGTCACACTAATGGTAATATTTCCAGTGATAGTAAAGTTGGCCCTTGAAGAAGAGCTATGTTAAATTTTCTGAGAAATCGCAAGGCAACATTTTTTTTAACCTCTGTTTGTTTTGTTTTGTTTTACCAGACACTTATTCTCTCTCAAGTTATCCATCTTTTAATTGTCTACTATGTTAATGTCTTTAAGTTTAAAGATTACAAATAGAATGCTTCTGTAATTAGCCTATAAGGGGGAAAAATCAGTTATGAAATAAAAGAGCTATAAGACTATATGTGTTAAACAGTCCCTATTTGCACATGAGAGTATTAGACACGTGGTGTCACACACTCCCTGTTCATGAACAAAGTGTGAAAGCAGGAACCTGGAGGCAGAAGAAAGTGGCAACCAACATGTATGAATGCCGAGCACTGTATCATACTATACAGGACAATGCAAAATATGATGTACAAATAATAACATAAAAGATAATACAGCAATGTGATGAAGAAAAGTAATGTTCTGTCGCATGTGTGGGGTAGGGCAGGGTGGGTGGGGTAGAGCAGGGCAGGGTTTGGTGGGGGCAGGGCAGGGTGGGTGGGGTGGAGTTAGGACAAGGCAAGTTAGAGCAGGATGAGGTGGTTGGAATAGGGTTGGTGGGGTGGAGCAGAGTGGGGTGGAGCAGGTAGAGCAGGATGGGGTGGGGCAGGGCAGGGGGATGGGTGGGGTGCAGTGGAGCAGGGCAGGGTTGGTGGGGTGGGGTGGGTGTCAACTATGCTGGGAAAGCCAATTTGGATCTAGGTTACACAGAAAATAAATTGCATAAATGTTTAGAATTAGAGATCTACAAAATATTTAATCAGGAATTTGAGTCTCAACGGGACAGTTAGTGTCTTTGCTTTTTAGACACCCTGGAATGATTTTTACCAAGACTTCCACACAAGAGCTGAAAAGGGAACCTATTCAAAATGAAGGTGTGGTGGCTTTTTCTGATGTCAGACAGAGGACAGTGTTCTGCCATCTCAGGGTGCTATCTCAGAGTTCAAAGTGTGATGCGTCACATAGAGGCATCTGTGTTGTGTGTCTGATGAAGAGCATAAGTGTCTCCACCTACTGTGGCACCGTCAAGAGAACACTGAAGTAAAATGCCTGCATCTCCCATTACACCTGTCTATATTTCCCCAAAGATCAGAGGACATGCATGGCTTTTTAACTTATTTTCCTTTAGCGTTTTAACTCATTTTACTGGCTGTTGCTAGCAAAATGAAGCATGCAACTACTTAACCACCACAGGTTTTTGTTGCTATTGAATGTGTATAAATATTATTTCTACCAATATTTATATTTCTGTTCCAATCTAAGTGTTATGGATAATTTAAACTGATGGTTTCCCTGGATTAGGGGATGCCTAAGAGATAGGAATGAGGTTCTATTGGTAAAGCGCTTACATAACATGCATGGAATCCTGGGTCCAATTCCACAGCCGAGGGGCGTGTGCTTGTAATCCAAGAATAGAGGGGTAGAGGCAGTGGGGTCAAAACTTTAAGGACTCAGGGTCAACTTTGGCTCCACAGCTAATTTGAGGCTAACCTGAGATACATGATCCCCTGTTAGAAGGAAGGAAGGAAGGAAGGGAAGGAGGGAGGGAGGGAGGGAGGGAGGGAGGGAGGGAGGGAAGAAGGAAGGAAGGAAGGAAAGGAAGGAGGGAGGCAGAGAGGGAGGGAAGAAGAAAAAGACCTGAGACATTAGTAAAGCACACCCTTAGATGAATCTATAAAGGTACTACAGAGGGGGTTAACTGAGTAGCACCATCCCACAAGATGGGGTTACTGAATAAAATAGAAAAGGAGAAAGCCAGCTGAGCTTCACTGTTCATCCCTCTACACGCTAACTGCAAACATGCTGTAACCTGCCACCTTATGCCCTGGTAGCCATATCATCTTTCCTATGATTTACTATATACTCTCAAACCCTGAGACAAAATAACCCCTCCCTTCCTTAAGCTGCTTTTATTGGGTAGTCTGTATTTTTTTAAAAGATCTTGTGTTTTAATTGTTTGAGATTTATTCATTTTATTATTTTATGTGATTGAATATTTTTTTGTGTGTGTATGTCTGTGCACCGTGTGGATACCTGGTGTCTGAGGAAGTCAGAAGAGGGCATTGGGTCCACTGGTACTGAAGTGACAGATGGTTGTGAGCTATCATGTGGATGCTGGGAATTATACTCAGCTCCTCAGCAAGAGCAGCAAGTACTCTTAACCACTGAGCCCCAAAATTTATCTTCCCAAGGAGAATAGTAAGCAACCTACCAAGTCAAGTCATGATGTTGGAGGTGGAGGGGTAATATTAGTGTGTCATGAAAAGAAGTCATTTGACTTGTATGTAAAATAAATCAGATCCAACATATAAGAAGAATCCGAGTTAATTCCTTGCCGGATAAACTTAGGTAATAGTAAGAGTTCTGCATTGGTACTCTTTGCTTTGTTTTATTTCCTTTCCTCCTCCTCCTCCTCCTCCTCCTCCTCCTCCTCCTCCTCCTCCTCCTCCTCCTCCTCCTCCTCCTTCTTCTCTCTCTCTCTCTCTCTCTCTC
>JADRCC010102605.1:0-11084 GCA_019843855.1 Hylomyscus alleni
GCAGCCCCTTAGGAGGAACAACAATATGAACTAACTAGTACCCTCAGAGCTCCCAGGGACTAAACCACCAACCAAAGAGTACACATGGTGGGACTCATGGCTCTGGCAGCATGTGTATAGCAGAGGATGGCCAAGTCGGTCATCAATGGGAGGAGAGGCCCTTGGCCCTGTGAAGGTTCTGTGCCCCAGTGTAGGGGAATGACAGGGCCAATAAGTGGGGGAGGATGGAGTGGCAAGCAGAGGGAGGAGGGAGGGAATAGGGACTTGTTCTTGTTGTTTTATGGTTTTTTTGGGGGGGAGGGGAAACTGGGAAAGGAGAAATCATATGACATGTAAATAAAGAAAATATCTAATAAACAAAAAATGGGCTTTTGTAGCCCACCTAGCCTCAGTTTTACCATGTATGAAATGGATGTCGTCATACTACTTAGATAAAATTCTACAAGTTAAAATATGATCTTATATAGCAACTTCTAAGATATTTATAAACTAAACATGCTTGTTATAAAGGAAATACCTATACATAGCATTATTTTAAAAGAATATAAGCTAAAATCTATTTTTAACCCAGTAATTGACAAGAGAGTAGTATTTGGTCAAGTAAATAGTCAAATATTTGTGCACTAAGCTAATTTTTTTTGGTTTTTATAAATAAGTTTATTTATAAATCCCTAAATCACATTTTTCAAAATTCTCTATCAAATTCTAACATCTGTGTTTCTTTCTACTTTGTAAATATAATGGATTGTATTAAAGTAAACAAACAAAGGGTCAATATTTTTTAGGCAATTTAGATATATGCCTCATAAGGATTTTGCAAATCAAGGCTGGCAACCACATGCAAAACAAAAGCAATGATTCCACCTAACCACAAGTTGTAGTATGCAGTGGATGGCAAATACCATATCTTGCTAGTTTTTTTTTTTTTTTGAAGCATTTTAGTAGCATTTTTTTTTCAAGGTGGAGCTTGAAGTGATATTTGCTTGTTAGCCTTTTGTAGTTTCTGTCCTTAGGTTTTGTTTCTAAGTCCATTATTTTGCAGGCATTAAATTAAACTGTGCCTCTAAGCATATTAGAACTATTTGGATATGTATGATGAATTAAATAAACAAACTTGAGTCAGTTAGCCTAACTACTAAAACTTTTTCTTCTTTTAAAAGAATTATAATACTTGAAGAAACTTATGAGCTGTTAATAATAACAAGAATAAGATTATAATTATTAGAATCAAATTTTCCAGTGTTATTCTCTAATGTACAGTTTCTCTTATGAAAAGGATGTGTTTTACAGTATTTTTACTTTGTTTCTGTGTAAGTTGATGGATGAGCTTATAACTTTTATCTATTATCAACAGTGCAGCATCAAATATATGGAACAATTTATTTTTGAAAATAAAATTTTAGTTGGAACTTTAAAAAAAGTAGAGGGGAATGATATAGGAATAGGGAAGTGTCTAAATGGGCTAAATATGAGGTAAGCAATATATGATTTCTCTCATATATATAAGCATAATATTATATATGTATATAATATGTATTAATATACAAATTCATATGCATATTACATACACACACATATATATATTCAGTATGAAAGGAGGGGAGAACTTCTAAAGGAAGGGAAAAGTCCAACAAGAGAAATCAGGAGGAATAAAGGCAATAATGGAGAAATAAATATGAGCAAAGTACAATGGTATGTATGGATGAAAATGTCATAATGAAATCCATTATTTTGTATGCTAAGAGTAGTTTTAAAAATAAAAAAATACATTAGTAAGTTTTTTAAACAATGATATAAGCTTTCTCTCTGAATTAATTTATAATAATCTTATTCATGATTTTACAAATGAGGACAATACAACACAAGGAAGTTCAACAATCTATCCAAAGTCAAAGGTATCTGTTGAAGCCGTCTCACTTTAGAGGAATGACAGGACAGGGAGGCAGGAGTTGAGTGGGGGGGGGAACACCCTCATAGAAGCAGGGGGAGAGGAGATGGGATAGGAAGTTTCCAGAAAGGAAACTGGGAAAGGGGATAACATTTGAAATGTAAATAAATAAAATATCCAATTAAAAAAACTAAAAAAAAAAAAACTTAATCTTTCTCAAGAGACCATAGTTTCATGCTAATGAATTCACATTGCATGATCATGAAAGATAAAGAAAATTGCATCTCATTCGGTTTTGAAACCTTAGATCTAAGAAAATGCTTGATGCATAGAATTTTCTGAACCAGTGCCATTGAGGCAGCCAAACAATAAACAAATGCTTTATTACCAATTCAGTTTTCAGAAATGATTCACAAGAACACATAAATTTGTATAACTATGTTTTTGAAGACAGGATGATTGTACAACAATAAATTATCCCTTAATTATCCTATTGGCTTTGTGAATTTGATTTCTCATGGCTGATTTCCATGAAATTCAAAGGGGAAATAACACCCAATTCTGTAAAGGTTTACCTGTTTGAGAACTAGGGCAGATAAAATGTGCTAGTATAGGAACAGAGCAAACCAAAACAACAAGTAAACTTGTCTATTCATAAATTTATTTAAGTTGCTTGTGTGCTCATGCCTGACAGTATTCTGGGTCTGAAAGGTCCAATCTCAATGTACTTAGTGGAAAAGGCAAAAAGTATACCAATGTATAAAACCTAATGTGAAATTGAGCTTACTGATTTGATGCAGGGTGGCAGTAGAACATAGCTTTGCAGGATGATAAGTAATACCCACACTGAGAACTAAAGGCATTGTGTCCAGGCACACTGAAGCAAGAGAGAGTTCAACCTGTTCAAACAGCACAAAACAAGCAAGGGTGACTATGCACAAAATGAATGGGTGTGAGAAAAGCATACTGTGAGGTGAGAGAAGGAGCAGATGCTATAGCTTACAGAACCAAAGAATTTTAGAATAGATTCTAATGAGAGCAAAAGCTGACCATCAGTCCACTTTAAAGAGAAATGTGACAATATCATTTTAAAATATAGCAAAGTTTTCAGGAATACTGGAAAATAGGATTTAAATGTAAAGTTCAGCATTTCCTTAAGACGAATCCAATCTTTTTGTATATTCCAAATGGAAAACATGTTCTGCAGCATTCTTCAAGGAGGTGTATTGTACTTTAACTCTGTCGCACCTTCAGAAAGTCATTAAATCTATTTTATTGGTATGTACCAAATATCAGAGGGATGCTTATAGCAAACTCGCCCAAATAAAATAGGACCTGCCATGAACCTTCCTTGAGGCCTGGAATCAAGCACTAAGAAAAGGAAAACATATTTCATATCCATTTGTTCACCTTAAAAATACAATCATTTTTCTTTCATGTGATTTTGCCACTTCCATGAATCATGACAAATGCCAGAATGGTTTATTTCTTAGTCAACTTAAAAATAAAATTTTGCACCATATTTAAGTTTAGATCTAAAGATAAAGAGACAGACAGACAAACAGACAAAGAATGAAAGAGAGAGAGAGAGATCTAGAGAAAGAGAAATGTGTTTCAATGTAACAACCTAGTTGCTTTCAATACCACAAAAGAGAACAAAGTGGTTGGACTTCTAACATACCCTACTCAAAATAAAGTTTCAAAGCCCTCCCCTCACACCTCCTGCAATAGACATTGTTTATCACATTTATTCTGTTCACTACATTGTTTTCCCCTTTTAATATACCACAAAGTGATACTAGATGATTGTCTTCACTTCCTCAATCCTATAATAAAAATTTCATTTAAAATTCAAACTTGCAAATTCTTAGACTTCAGGAAAGTGCAAATCAGTCAGACCGGCCAAAATTAAAAATGGAAATGACATCAGATGGTAGAGTAGATTCAGGGAAACGGGAGAAACATTAATTTACTGCTGGCATAGGAAAACAATTGTACAATCACTATGGAAATCAATGTGGAGATTCCCCAAAAATCTAGGCATAGATCAAACATACTATCCAGCTTTACCACTCTTGCCTAAGTATCTAATGGACTCTATCTTACTACAGAGATACTTGCTAGACCATGTTCATTGCTGCTTTAATCACAATAGCCAGAAAATGGAAACAGCCTAGATGCACATCAACTGATGAATGTTTTATGAAAATGTGATACTTTCATACAATGTAATATTATTCAGCAGTTAAGAAAAGAATAAATTATGAATGGACAGATATATCAGTAGTTAAAAATACTAGTTGTTCTGGGCAGTGGTGCACGCCTTTAATTCCAGCACTTGGGAGGCAGAGACAGGCAGATTTCAAGGCCAGCCTGGTTTACAGAGTAAGTTCCAGGACAGCCAGGGCTATACAGAGAAACCCTGTCTTGAAAAACCAAAACAAAAAGAGTACTAGTTGCTATTGGTTATTATTATTCATATGGTGGTTCCCAATCATCTGTTACAGTTCCATTTGATACTCTTTTCTAAATTCTGTGAGCATATGGGTACACACATGGTACATGTACACTTATACATATAAAATAAATAAAACTAAAAGAGAAAAGGTACACAATTCTCATGTAAATAGATAAAACTTCAAATTATCACTGTGAGTTAACCTAGAGCCAAATAAGCTAATGTTGTATGCTTCTTTTGTATCTATTTGTTAACTTTTAAGCTTTAGATGTATATGTTTCATATAGAATGTCAGCAGAGACAATATGGATAGTATAAAACCAGAGAGAAGGGGATAGAAAATTTCCTTGGAAGGGATGAGATATAATATACTGTCATAAGTGGAAATGGGGTAAAATGAAAATAAATAATTAAATGAGTCAGGGTTAGAAAGACAGTGTAACTGGGTGATAACACTAAAATCTTTTTGAAGTGGCATATGAAAATTTACTACTGTAGAATCTTGCAGAAATGTGCACACACATATGTAAAGAGTTTAAATGGAGTTACCCTAAAATGGATGAAGAATACTGTACCTAGACACTACCAAATTAAACTTCTAGTATCAGGAATGAGTTATTTCTTGAGCTGTTGACCAATGGGATGCCAAAGAGACTTATTATAAATGTGATATGCTATTGTTAATGTTGCTTTTTACACTCCAGAACTTTATAGTAAGACACTATTGTTAAAGACACAACTCACTTTTGGTTAGAAACATGGAAAACTCAAGTGGCTACTCCCTGGAAGCTTCATCCCCATTGGCTAGTTTTCATGGTTCTGGAAATTGCTATGTGCATCTCCTAAAGGTTAAAAATATAAACTTCAACCTCACCTAGTTGTGAATGTTATGAGCTACAGTAATGACATTCCTGATGAAGAAAAACACACACACAGTAAGAACATGTGACATTAATGTTATGGAAGTAGCCAGCCACTTTTTGATGGGATTTAAGACCCACTGCACCAGATAGAACTAATACTAGGTGCTTTAAAAGAAGTCAAGTGCCAATAGCTAGATAGGGCATCAGCTCTTGGAGAGAATGTTCTATTATTATTCTACTAAATAGATACTCTTAGTGATTTATTGCTCTAACCATAGATCAGCCTATTTTTCAACCCTCATCAGAGAAACTTCTTTCAACTAACAGAGATCTACAATTGAATGTCTATATAACACCCTTCACTCCAAGATTCTGGGACCTTCATAGAAGAGGGGGTAGAAATATAAAAGACACAAATGATAGATTACTTCAATGAAACAATGTTTTTCTGGACATGACAGGGATATCACACATATGAACTCACTGTACTTTTGACAGCATGCACAATATGAGTACAAACCAGTCACAATCCCATCATGGAGTGGGAGGATAAGCACAAAGTCTCACTCTTCCCTGAGTAGCTATTGTCATTTGAATGTTCCTAGAGAGTGGAATACTGGTATATCTTAACTCAAGATTAGCTGAACAATACAAACTGGACACAAGATGTTTCATAGAGGCAAAGAGAGATAGGACACAAAGTTGAGTGGATAGGGAGATGTAGATCTCTAAGGAGTTATAGAAATGAATGTGATGATTGTATTACATTTTTAAAGAATTAATAAAATATTATTTTTATAAGTTTGCATTAGTTTGTCTACCAATATATCTCAATTTCTAGGTAGCTCTTCCTAGAAGTTCTTTAAATATTTAATGTATGTTGGTCATTCTATTTGCAAATATTTATCAAACATTCATTAGTATATTGTACTTATATGGATACTCAAAGAGGAGAAAAATATGTACATACATTATATGGATACCAAAGAGGAGAAAAATATGACCCCTACATTTTAACTACGAAGTCTTTCTATGTTGACATCTATAAGAAGACAAAGATGCAAAATATCTGAGAACATATTCAGTACTTAACAAGGAAATAATTTCAAGAACAGAAAAAAAGTAGGTGGAACAGAATGTATATATATAGGTAATTCCAATAGGTCCTTGCTGAACTGCAGGATAGATTATTTTTATTTGAAAGTGTTATTGATCTAAAAGTAGAACGATGTCCATGTATTCTAATCCAAAAGGAGAAAGATTTCCATGTATTCTAATTTCAGCAGCAAAGGCTGGACCCTTGAAAAAGACATGAAATAGATACATAGATAGGCAGGAAAGTAGGTAGATGGATGACAGACAGATAGACAGATACATATCTATATTAATATTTTATCAATATGTTTTATTCATGCTCTTTTTTATATTTTTCTGCCAATTATTTAGAATAAGGAAAGTTTTAATAAGTTAAATGAAATTGGATGAGGTATAAAGTCATTAAAATAATATGCTCATGTTTGGGGGCTGCTTAGCAGCCCTGATTTGATCCTTATACTTTCTATTATTTGAATGAACAAAGGGAGGACATAGATTATTATGGAAATTAGCATGCTTATGTCTATTTCCTTGGTAAGGTGAATAAAATAGCCGCTAACACAAAAATCTATTGATGATATATTTCTGTCAGTTTTACCTATTTTAGCAAAGTACTTTCTGCATTAAAGATTTTTTTTGTGGTAGCAACACTAGCTAAACACATGAGTTTAAAAAAAATCAGGTTTTATTTTGAGTATATAAGTTCACAATATTTAGTTTCCTTTCTCCAATACCCAGATACTACAACTTATCTGACAATCTGCCAGAGAATCAATTAAGGTGGTTCATCAGTATTTCCGACAACATCTCCTATCTTAGCAAAGATTGACCATTATCATTACAAACTACACATCTGTGTCAAACCATGGAGAATTATGCCTCACTGCACTTACTGCCATAAAGAGAAAAGCACTGAATACTTTAATATTCAGCCTCCTTACAGGAATACTAAAATAGTCTCATCTTCAAAGGGAATCATGTGATAAGTTCTCAAATTAGTCAAAAGCTAGATGGTTTTAAAAATACTTCATTTTAAAAGGCACATATTCTTCCCTGTGGATTTTGATTCCATTTCCCTTGGCCCCAAAAGCCCAGGCTTTGCCTGGTGGTAGTGCAGCCAGCCTGAATGGGCATTGCTGAAGCTGTGTGACAAAATGTGTGAGGGCTGTACAGCGCTGAGAGCTGACAGACCATTAGGCAGATTGGGATTCTGTGCAGCTGTCTGGATGCTGCAGGAATGGCTACACTCTTTGTCACAGGATTATGCTGCCGGAGGGACTGCACACGTGCTGCTTTAAACACCTTTATTTTCTTTGATATGAATTTGATCTGTGGCAATTCAGACTTTGGAGAATAATCTTATCTAGAAAAAAAGAAAGAAAGCAAGCTTTCAAATGCTCATATTCTAATATCTTTATGGTAACATGAGCAAATCAGGTTTTCCTCATGGTCACAAATGATTATAAGCTAAGCTACTTTTTAAAGGCTCATTTCAATTCTTATGTTCAAGTTCTTTGCACACTCAATTTTCTTTATTTGCCAAGCATTCTGAATGCATAGTTTGCATTTGGACCTTATGAGTTTTGTTTTTGGATGTTTATAGTTCAGCACATTCTTGAATACTGACTATCAGAAAGAGTGTTCAAAAATCAATCTACAGAGCTTATTTTGTGACATGCAACACAACTTCCTAGCTGTTTTGATGGCTGTTAGTGGTCATTAATTGACTACATTTCTAGTTTTAATTATGGTTCTGTATTTGTCAAATACCTGGACAAATCAAGAAGTACTGAGATCCTCCTCATCTTTATAATTAACCTGTCAAATGCAGAACAAATATCTTACATCAACTCTGTGGGAGTTTTAGTCATTTGGATGATAATTTCCATTCCACAGAAACACTCACTGCTGGTGAGATTCAAGAAATAATCTACTACTGCATTGTTCCTAATAACGACAGAACTTTCTATCTTTAGGTGAAGTGACATGATAAATTAAAACATGTTCCTATTCATGCCATCCATATGTACTTACTCAGCCTGCATTCCTGTATCATAATAAAAGTTAAAAGTCAATACATTCCTAAATAATCAGAGGTATCATAAATATTCACCGTGGAAGATTTCCTCAATAGGCTGTCAGCTTCCTGTAGATTGCACTGCAGACATAGTATAGCTTTACTTACAGATGAGTCTCTTGAGAGCAGTAGAGACACCCTGAAAAGTAGGAGGAGATGACATTAATACAAAATGCAAAGTCATTTCAGCATTTTGCTGAATTTTGTAATCATCTTTTTTTCATGATGTAAATGTTTTTCATGAACTATTTTTCTTTCACCTTTCCTTCACAAATAGAGACTTGAACTTTAGAGGTCAATGTGAAGAATCCCTAAATTCTAGTAGTTTTAATAAATAAAAAAAAATACCAGTTCTACTGCATTTCAAATTCACGTCATTGCAGTTATACATGGTGGATTTAAAACCGGAAAGTGTCTAAGGCAGGACCAGGCAGGAGGCACAGGCCAAAGAAGCTGCAGAGCAGCTAGGACAGGGTCCTTCCTGCCTCCATATACACCCAGTAGGGACAGCTCATCCACATCCCTCTGTGTACAGGTCTTACCAGGAGAGCTGATCTCCTAGGAGTGCTAACACAGGCCTACAGACCTGCAGAAGGAACAAGCTCCAGCCAAAGACAGCAAGAACATCTAATACCAGAGATTACCAGAGGGTGAAAGGCAAATGTAAGAATATTACCAACAAAAGACAAGACTACTTGGCATCATCAGAACCCAGTACTCCCACCACAGTAACTCCTGGATACCCCAAAATACCAGAAAAGCAAGATTTGGATCTAAAATCATATCAGATGATGCTGTTAGAGTAATTTAAGAAGGACATAAATAACTCTCTTAAAGAAATAAAGGAAAATACAGGTAAACAGGTTCAAGCCCTTAAAGAGGAAACACAAAAATCCCTTAAAGAATTACAGGAGGACATGAGGAAACAAGTACAAGTTCTTAAAGAGGAAACACAAAATCCCTTAAGGAATTTATAGGAAAATACAAACAGGTGAAGGAATTGAAGAAAACCATCCATAATCTAAAAATGGAAGTAGAAACAATTAAGAAATCACAAGGAGAGACAATTCTGGATATAGAAATCCTAGGAAAGAAGTCAGGAACCACAGAAGCAAGCATCATCAACAGAATACAAGAGATAGAAGAGAGAATCTCAGATGCAGAAGATACCATAGAAAACATTAACACAACAGCCAAAGAAAAAATAAATGCAAAAAGACCCTAACCCAAAACATCCAGGAAATCCAGGACACAATGAGAAGACCAAACCTAAGGATAATAGGTATTGAAGAGAGTGAAGATTTTCAACATAAAGGGCCAGTAAATATCTTCAACAAAATTATAAAAGAAAACTTCCCTAACCTAAAGAAAGACACTTCCATGAATATATAAGAACCCTACAGAACTCCAAATAGTTTGGACCAGAAAAGAAATTCTTCCTGTCACAAAATAATCAAAACACCAAATGCACAAAACAAAGAAAGAATATTAAAAGTAGTGAGGGAAAAACTCAACTAACATATAAAGGTGGACCTATCAGAATTACACCAGACTTCTCTCCAGAGACTATGAAAGTCAGATAATCCTGGGTTGATGTCATATAGACCCTTAGAGAACACAAATGCCAGCCCAGGCTACTATGCCCAGCAAAAGTCTCAATTACCATAGGTGGAGAAAGAAAGGTATTACATGAAAAAAACAAATTTACACAATATATTTCCACAAATCCAGCTCTTCAAAGGGTAATGAATGGAAAATTCCAACACAAGGGAAACTACATCCTAGAAAAAGCAAGAAAGTAATCTTGAAGTAAACTAAAAGAAGATAGTCACATGAACAAAATTCCAACTCTAACAACAAAAATAACAGGAAGCAACAATGACTTTTCCTTAATATCTATTAATTTCAATGGACTCAATTCCCCAATAAAAAGACATAGACTATCAGATTGGCTATGTAAACAGGACCAAACATTTTGTTGCATACAAGAAACCCACTTCAATGACAAAGACAGACACTACCACAGAGTAAAAGGCTAGAAAACAATTTTCCAAGCAAATGGTCTCAAGAAAAAAACTGGAGTAGCCATTCTAATATCGAATAAAATCAACTTTCATTCTAAAGTGATCAAAAAAGATAAGGAGGGACACTTCATACTCATCAAAGGTAAAATCTACCAAGAAGTATTCTCAGTTCTGAAACTCTATGCTCCAAATGCAAGGGCATCAATATTCATCAAAGAAACTTTACTAAAGCTCAAAGCACACATTGCTCCTGACACAATAATGCTGGGAGACTTCAATACGTCACTCTCTGCAATGGACAGATCATGGAAACAGAAACTAAAATAAAGACACAGTGAAACTAAAGGAAGTTATGAACCAGATGGATTTAACAGATATCTACAGAACATTTCATCCTAAAGCAAAAGAATATACGTGCTTCTCAGCAACTCATGCTACCTTCACCAAAATTGACCATATAATCAGTCACAAAACAGGCCTCAACAGATACAAGAAGATTGAAACAAAACAAAAACAAAAAACAAAAATCAAGTAAAGATGGAAAAGTTGGCACATGCCTTCATTCTCAGCACTTGGGAGGCAGAGGCAGGCAGATCTCTGAGTTTGAAGCCAGCCTGATCTACAGAGTGAGTTCCAGGAAAGTTAGGACTACACAGAGAATCACTCTCAAAAAAAAAAA
>JADRCC010102796.1:0-11110 GCA_019843855.1 Hylomyscus alleni
TTTGGGTCCTGGAAACCTGGCTGGGAGCATTGGAAATAAAAGACACATGTACCATCTATAAGTACAGCACAGAGGAGGGGTGAGCTAGCCTTCACAGGTCTCCCAAGCAGCAGTCTTAGGCTGTGAATATCCCAGAGAAGAAAGCTGTGGTTGGTAGTTTCTGCACACACTGTTCACTCGTTAGCAAACACTAACACTTGTACACACTGCCAACATTCACATTCAGACCAGAGGAAGGTTTTACTATTCCTTGGAGCCCTGCTGGAGTAGTGGGGCAGAGAGAAGTTTGTCCAGTCCCATGGAGCTGAGGTCTTTGACATGGCCTTGCCTCTGGCTACAATACATATATTAGCTCAAGGCTTTATCTGCTCTCCTCATTCATGGCTTCCTTGGCTTGCTCTCTCCAAAACAAAACAAAACTCCAAAATAATAAAAATAACCACTATTAGAATTGATAAATTTAGTAAGGTTACAGAATGTAAAATAAACATACAAAATCAATAGTTTATGTAACTCTGAGCATATAAGGCAAATTTGATAGGTACACATGAACTGGCAAGATGGCTCAACAGTTAAACAGAGCGTTTCTTCCTCTTCTAGGGTACCCATGTTAGGAGACACAACCATCTGTAACTCCAGTAACAAGGGATCCAGCACCCTCTTCTAGCCTCTGAGGACACTTGTACACATGTAGTACATACTCAAACACACATGCACATTATGGTCATTTGAATAAGAATGGCTGCTGTAGGCTCAATTGTCAGTTGGTAGACTATTTAGGAAAGATCAGAAGGTGTGGCCTTGTTGGAGAAGGTGTGTCACTTTGAGGTTTTAAAGCCCACACTAGGTGCAGTGCCTCCCTCCCTGTGGATTAGGATGTAGCTCTCAGCTACTGCTCTAGCACCATGAGTGCCAGTACCTGCCATGCTCTCTACCATGTTGACAATGGACCAACCTCTGAAACTCCCAATTAAATGCTCTCTTTTAAAACAGTTGACTTGGCATGATGTCTCTTCACAGCAATAGGACACTAACTAAGACACATAAAGTAAAAATAAATACGGATACACATCAAACAGTCACAGATAATAATCATTTATTCGAAAACAAGTCTTTGGTATGCATATACGTTTGCCATCTTAGTATTAAACATGAAAGCAAATTTGGAGAATAGAAATAAAAGAAGCTGGAACCTTCCAATTTTGTAAGATAGGGTATTCTCTCATAAAATAGCAACTATAGGATGGAGTCTAATTGCCTAAGTTGATCAAAAAGTTTGAATAAAGTGAATATTTTATAAATTCAGAAGCCAACAGAAAGTTGGCTTCACACACAAGGCAAAACTCAGATCAAGAACTGGGCTAATAGGAAGAGCTGCCTCTCCTGCTTGCTTGCAGCTCTCGGACATTTTGAAGGGAAAGTCACTGCAAGGCACAGAAAAGACTGTGGCCAAGGGTCATGGAAAAAGAACTGCTACCTGGCTTCCACAGGGCAGGGTGGCTGCTCTTAAAACTTCAGAGCCTTTGTGGCCAAGCTGGAGTCATGTATGTTGAGGCTTCCTGGAGTTGCTGCTGAACCATCTTCCCCAGATGAACCAAAGGACCTATCTTAATCCATTTGAGTTGTTGTAACAAATTCTTGTTGTCCTAGGGTTCAGAGTCTAAAACCAAGGTATCAATAAAGTCAGTGTCTGCTGAGGACGTGTTCCTCACAGCAGGCACCTCTTGTTTCCTCTGATTCCATTCCTGCCGGTTCTTCCCCAACCTCATCAGCCAAGTTCTCACTTTTTAAAAGATTTATTTATTTTATGTATATGAGTACACTGTAGCTGTACAGATGGTTGTGAGCCTTCATGTGGTTGCTGGGAATTGAATTTAGGACCTCTGCTGGCTCTGGTCAGCCCCACTTGCTCTAGCCCAAAGGTTCATTTATTATTATAAATAAGTACACTGTAGCTGTCTTCAGACATATCAGATGAGGGCGTCAGATCTTATTACGGATGGTTGTGAGCCACCATGTGGTTGCTGAGATTTGAACTCAGGACCTTCAGAAGAGCAGTCAGTGCTCTTAACTACTGCGCCATCTCTCCAGCCCCAAGTCCTCACTTTTTTTTTTTTGTTTGTTTGTTTGTTTGGTTTTTTTTTTCTTTTTTGGTGTTTCCGAGACAGGGTTTCTCTGTATAGCCCTGGCTGTCCTGGAGCTCACTCTGTAGACCAGGCTGGCCTCGAACTCAGAAATCCGCCTGCCTCTCCAAGTCCTCACTTTTTAATATGAGTGAACAAAGATGGGTTTCAGTAAGTGAATTTAGGGAGAGACAGCAGGAAGTGATATGTAGGTATATGAAGTAGTCAGTATTGTATACATCTCAAATCTGGTTTTGATTATAAGCTGTGGTTATCACTGTGAAGACCTGGAGGGTGAGTTTTATATAGAAATCAACCATACTATTTTGCAACTTCTGTGTATCTAAAATCAATTTCAAGCATAAGGCTGGGGCTGGATAGCTAGTTGGTTCAGTGGTTAGAGCACTTGTTATTCTTACAGAGGACCTCAGTTTGATTCCTAGCATGGATATGATTCCCAGCCATCTGTAACACCAGTTCTAAGACATCTGGTGCCAGGCACACATGGAGTACACATACATACATACATATATACATACATACATACATGGTAAAGTAAATAATTACAAAAAGAAAATTAAAACTACTACAAAATGTCATGTCCAAGATAAATCCACTTTCACATTCTACATTACAGTGACACGCTTATACTCCATATTCTAAATGGAATGTATACGTATTATTAGTAGTTTAACACAGATGCTGTTGTAAAGGTTTGTTTGTTCCAAGTCCCGGTCCCATGCCCCTGGAGGAAATAGTACAAATTGATACCAGCAGAAACTAACCCAAACACTCACAAAACTAGGGAAGAACCAAAGGCTAATGAGAGGAACGGGGAAACCACAACTCTAAGGAACATGGCTGACCACCTGACCAGAGGGGCAGAGCTCTGCAATGATCGGCTCCCTTTGCTTTTCATCCCTTCCCTCTTTCTTTCTGTATAATCTGCCTAAAGTGAGACGCAAGGCAGTCTCTAGGATATTGTGTCACTCAGATCACAGACTTTCTGAATGAAGTCCAATTTCAATGTTATCTTTTTAAGTGTTATCTTTTTTTTAATCCAGTTTGTCGACCTGACCCCTGCCCGAGTTCTAATTTGTTCTACAGCAAATAAAAAAAGCTGAACCAACGGCTCCCAAGCTGCTATGTTCTCAACCGGTCCCGCTTTCCTGAGCCATTTGTGCAGCACTTCCCTTCAGACTGATTTCCTTTATGCTGTGAAAGACAGGAGTTGTGGATATGGTTCAGTTAGTAGTGTGTGCCTGACATGAACGGGCACTGGTACCTGCCTCTGATCCTAGCTCTTAGAGGAGGAAGTGAAAGCATCTGTAGTCCTGAGACTTCCTCAGCTGCAGTAGGAAGGTTGAAGCCAGCCTGGGGTCTGTAAGACCTGTCTAGAGAGTGGGGAAGAGGGAGGGCCTGGGGAAGGGAAGAGAAAAGGGAAGGAAGGAAGAAAATTACTAGCCATACTTCCCAAACTTGAAAAAGGAGAAGATGCTTTCTGCATTTAGTAAACTTTGAACTGAAAAAAAAAAATTTGAGGGCAAAAATGTGTTTTTACTGAATATTCATGGACTTCAGAGGGGTTGTTATTCCTTGAGCAATACAGAATAATAACCATTAACATGAGATTGATCTTGCATTCAGTATTCTAAACAATCTGGGTTATTTAAATAGTTGGGAGGACTGAATGAGCTTCATGAAAATACAATGCTGTTTTATATAAGAGGCCTGCACATCCACAGATGTGGGAATCCACAGGGAAGCTGAAATCATCCCCCTGTGAATCCCGAGAGATGCCTAACATAGGAAATAAGAATCCCTGTGTAACTTGAAATCTTGACTTTGTTTGATTAGAAGATGCCAAGTCTTGTGTTCCTGGCATCATGGGTGGAGGATTTCCTGCATGCCAGGTCACTAACACAAGATGCATTAGCCCATAACTTTAGGAATTGCAGATTCCTTGGCACCAGAGGGTGGTGAGTAACTCTCTCCACTCCCCTTGACTAATGGAAGCCTCTTCAAATATTTCCCAGCCCTTACCTCTCTCCAGCATCAGGACACACAGAAACCACCTGGTAAGAAGTTAGGATCTTGGGCCACCCTTACCGAAGGTCTGGCCAGAGCGAGTTGTATCCATTGACAATGATTCTGGTCATATGTGAGTTGTCTGCAGACCACATGTTGAAAAGCACTACTGGAGAAGTGCTTTTTTTGCTTACCTGTAAAAGATACAAAAATGTCACTGACAAATCTGACACTTGGCTGTGGCGACAACTCAGCTGGAAAAATGCTTATTGAAAAACGATGAGGACCCAAGTTCAATCCCCAGTACCCATAATGAAAAAACAGATATGGTGGCATGCACTTGTGATCCCAGTAACTGGGGAGGTGGAGACAGCCCAGCTTCATTGGAAGGCACCAGGTCCTACTGAGAGACCTGATCTCAAAACCAAGGTAGAAGCCTCAAGAGGAATGACACCTGAGGTTGACCTTTGACCTTCACATGCAGGCAACATACATGCAGACACATGCCTGTGCGCACACTCACACTCACCCAAAGATGCAAAGTCAATGGCTTTGACACATTGAATCACTGGACAGGAAAGACAAAAGATGCACCTTGCATTTCCGTTTCCCACTAACAGTTAATCACTGAAGAATGAAACTTTAAAATTGCTTGGTTATCTTCACCTATGAGACACGACATTGATGGTATGCTCATGCACTGTTTGACAAGTGGGATACTTCTCAGGAAATACATCCCTAGGTGACTTTGTCACTGTCTAAGCATCACGGAACAGGCTTACATACATCGTCTTCAAAGTCACCAGCTAAATCACTGCAGGATCGCCATGTCACAAGTTGGCCTGTCCTTGACCACATGCTGTTGTGTGGTGTGTTACCATATATCGAATGACGTGGAACCCCTTAGCATCTTCCCCTGAGTGCCAAGTTCTCACATCTACAGGGGCTGTTCTCTTTTTCCCTTTCAATAAGGGGATTAGAAATGAGCTGACTCGGGCAGTGGTGGCACACGCCTTTAATCCTAGCACTTGGGAGGCAGAGGCAGGAGGATTTCTGAGTTGGAGGCCAGCCTGGTCTACAGAGTGAGTTCTAGGACAGCCAGGGCTACACAGAGAAACCCTGTCTCAAAAGAAAAAAACAAAACAAAACAAAAAACAAACAAACAAACAGAAATGAGCTGACTCAGGGCTGGAGAGATGGCTCAGTGATTAAGAGAACTGACTGCTCTTCCGAAGGTCCTGTGTTCAAATCCCAGCAACAATATGGTGGCTCACAACCATCTGTAATGAGGTCTGACGCCCTCTTCTCTAGTGTCTGAAGATAGCTACAGTGTACTTACATATAATAATTAAATATATCTTTTAAAAAAAAAGATGAGCTGGCTCACACATGCAGAATGTTCATGGACTGTTACTATTCAGCAAAGCTTGGGCATTTCAGAGTTGGGCCTTGTGTTCTTCAATAGCTTTTTGTTACTCCCTGAACCCAGCTCATATTTCCCCCTTTTGAGAGGCATTCCTATGAGCATCTCATTCACTCCCAATTTTGGCTGTTGATCAACTTTTCAAGCACAAAACTTTCACTTCAGCAGGGCTCTTGAGTTTAGAGCAAAGCAAAAATCATAGTCCCTCCTACAGAGCTTCATGTACAATAACGGTACAAAAATATCTGTTGTGTGAATCCATGAATATATAAATGTGGATGTGCAGGCAGCCACAATGCCTTCAGTAGGTCAGTTACCTCTCTTGGGAGAAAGAGTCATATGCTACAGAAATACTGCATTTGGATTCAGAAGAACTGGCCCCTGCCTTCTCAGCATGTAACGTATAAGCCAGTGCCAGCCAAAGAAAGCACAACACAGCTTATAAATGCAAACTGACTACCTTACTGTATATATTTCAGTAGTTCTAGTTTTAAAACTAAGAACAGGTGAAGTTAATTTTAAGATGGAATTTTATTTAACCCAATGTGTCTAGAATATTATTTCATCACATAATGAATATACATGTAAAGACTTAAATTTTGAGAGTTCTCACAAGATAGCTCTGGTTAGCCTGGAACTTACTATTTAGACCAGGCTAGCTTCCAACTTACAAAGACCCACCGCCTCCACCCCTTGAGTGTTGGGATTAAAGGTATGTGTTACCACACCTGGCTGTTTTTATTTTTAATTATATGTGTAGGTGTGTACCTGAGTGTAGTGCCAGCGGAGGCCAGAAGAGAGCAGAGAGTCTCCTAGCCCATGAGTAACAGGGGTTTGTGAGCCACTTGACTCGGGGGAATCAAACTCCAGTTGTCTGCAAGGGCAACCTGTGCGCTTAACCACTGAGCCATCTCTCCAGCTCCCCAGTACATACTACCTTCACTGTGCTAGGTGCTAAACTCAGTGCCTTTTGTCTGTAAGCACGCACTCTACCACTGAGTAGGTGGCTTGTGCCTTGCAGGTTTGTTTCTTGCTGTGCCCTCAAGAATGTTTAAGTGGGGACTCTGCTCGCTCATGTCAAGGTTCTGCTTTAGGAGAGGCAACGCAAGTCATTTAGCCTCACGAGAATGTCAGTGGGCATGGAAAGCTGTAATCCTCCCGTGCATGTGCAGTGGGTGGAAAGGAAGAAGCATTGCTGGGCTCATTTGGATGGAGGCTCTTCAGCTATTCTGAATGGGATTTATGTTGTTTTAGTCATGTGGTGGCTAATTTGGTAGTGGTGGGGTGTTGACATGATCAAGTGATGCGTTAAGGCAGGGTGCAATTCACTTCTGGGCATGTCGGTGAGCGTGTTTCCAGAGACTGAGCCAACCGAGTGGGGGAGAACTGCTCCCCGTGTGGACCCAGGAAGAAGCAGCACTGATTCTCTCTGACTTAGCCATCGTCATCTGCCACTGCTGATCTCAGTTTTTAGACTCCAGTTTCCTTGGTCTTTGGTTCCAAAATTCCTACCAGTGCCCATGGACGCTTGAAGCCGTTGTCCTGCTACATCCTTGCCTCCTTAGTTTTAGCTTACCTCTTCTTAGATGGAGTCACACTGCTGGCTTGTGGAGTGGAACTCTTTGTATCTGTGGTCTTACAAGCCATTTCAGTAAGTCCAAACACATAGGCAAGTATATGCACACATCACTCCTAGGTTCAGACTATTTGCGAAAAGAAGCCCAAGGCAGGGAGTATCATGCTTTGGGGTAAGGGCATGTTCTCACGTAGCTTAGGCTGCCCTCAAATTCCTTATCTTCCTGTGTCCAACTACTAAGAGCCAACATTACAGATGCATGTTTCCATATCCAGTGCCCAACATCCAAACTTGCCTGAGGTTGGACCCAGTTTTTTAGACGCCAAATCTCTAGAAGATCTTTTTAAGTTTCAATTTTTGGATGACTTTGGATTTGGACTAGGGTTTTTATCTAACTGAGCCACTGACATTGATATGCTTGCTAGGGATCAGTTATTAAAGGTCTCAGGTCTTATATGGGGTTTAGCTAAAGTAACAGGTCCCTCTAATTGTCCATGTCTAGGTCTTTGTTTAACTCTTTAATGTTCTCTGAGGACACAGAATTAAACTCCTCTTGATTTTGGTCCTTGTGTGTTTTTTGTTTGTTTGCTTGCTTGCTTGCTTGCTTGCTTTGAGACTGCCTTTCTGTGTAGCTCAGGCTGGCCTGAAGCTCCCAATTTCTGCCTCTGCTTCCCAATGGCTGGGATTACAGGCCCACGCGCTGCTATTAAACTCATTTGTAGGCGCTTCCATGTAGCTGCCTGCCTCCTCAGTCTGTACAGGGTGCAAACACTCTCTGCCCCTGCTTGCCCCAGCATCTCAAAAAGCAGGTTAAGGGTGGGACTTATGACTCATACTGGCCTTTTCAAGCTGGGGAATTCAGGTTGGGCCCGGGGCCACTCTGGAAGGAAGAGCCTGAGCCAGACCTCCCTTTCCTTTTGCTTTCCAGTTCCATCCCGGCCCCCAACCCAGTGGACGGTGCTGCCCAAAAAGCAAGGCAGTTCTCTATGTGCATGGCATATCATCTCCCCCCACCCACTCCAGGCACAGAGCGTTCACTGTGTTCTTCGGGCTTGCTGGCTGTGGGGACTGTGTGATGATCCTCTCTGTAAATAATGAGCTCTCTGTGTAAAAAGCTGTTAACAATAAGCCATCTATCATAAAATTCACCTTTATGGTGTTCCTTTAGCACGTTTAAGGGTCCCGAATAATAAACACAAAATTTTTATACCTCTCTCACCGTGCTTTGTATCAGTGAGGAGACTTTTCAGAATAGAACGTAAGCATGTCTCAGAGGTGACCTATGACCTGGACTCTGCAAAGTGGGTGTAGACTTTTAATCGTCCTTTCACCAGTGAGATTTGAAAGAACTTGTTCAAGTGCATTACATTAAATTTGTTTACCTGACCATGGTAATGGAAGCAGCGATTTTCTTCCACCCAACATGCCTGCCTTTGAAGAGAGAGTCTGCACAATGACTCTAGATGCATCTGAGTTGAAGTACCAGATCTGCAAGTAATCTGGGGGCTGGGGGTGGGGGCACCTGTTGTGAGGATGGTTCTGGAAGCTGTACCACATCACAGGGTGGAACCTGACATAGACTGATTGGGTTTGATGTTTCTCTCAGCCTCTATCTACAGGAATATTCCTAGTGGGTTAGAACAGAGAGTCTGTCTGGTTTAGAGATTTGTTTCTTTAAGTGGAAAATGAGGTATGAAGTTGGGTACCATGCTGCATGCATGCCTTTGATCCCAGGCCTCAGGAGGTAGAGGTGGCAGAGCTCTGTGAGTTTGAGACCAGCCTGATCTACATAGTGTGTTCCAGGACAGCCAGGGCTACATAGTGAGACCCTGTCTCTAAGATAGGTAGGTAGGTAGATAGATAGATGGATAGATAGATAGATAGATAGATAGATAGATAGATAGATAGATAGATAGGTAGATAGGTAGATAGAAGAGATAGCTTGATGGTTACAACTAAATCGTACTATCTGTAAATCATATTAATGTCTCAGTGTAAATCATACCTCAAATGAGTCTGATTATGCACCCTCCACCAAATATGCCACTTTGGCAAAAGGATTATTTTGAGCAAAGGCAACTGAGAATCAACAGATAGGTCAGCTTGATCTCCCCTTTATGAAGGTATTTAACAGTAATTTCACCTTTAACTGCTGAATGATCTTTAGTCTGCCAGTCACCGTTTTAAATGCTTCAGAACATCTTGGTTACTTCCAAAAGACTCCAAAACCATCCAGCAATCGTCCAGTATTTCTAAGCCCTTGGTAACCACCCAAAGTCTACGTCAATCTGCCATCCTGGAAATCCCTCATCCTTAGAATCATACAACACACATGGCTTCTTTCACTTAGCTGTGTTCATTTTACACAGCTGTAACAAGTATCAGAACTTCATTGGTTTTGGTGGGCAGGATAATGCGCAAGTATGAGCACACATTCGTGAGCGTGCACACACATGCACACACACACTCATGCACTCACACACACACTCGCACACAGACACACACACATACAGTGGGGAGGATAGTTGCCTTACCTGTCTGTTTGTTGATGAAGAACTGATGCTCCCACATGTTCTCACACCCTGTGTTAATGCAGTGTGTAGTGCTGGTTAAACTATGAATGTTACCTTACCCTTGCACTCCTGGGATAAATGCTCACCTATTATTATGCTGTATAATCCTTTCATAGGAGCTTGGCTTGAGTTTGCTACTTTCTTGTGGAAGATTTTTATATTCTTTATTATTTTGCAAACCAGTTCGAGCCTGTTGTTTTTGTTGCTCTTGTTGTTTGAACTTTTTGTTGGTTCTTTGTGAGTTTCACATCATGGACCCCAGTCCCTCTTATCTCCCTGTCCCCTCATATCCACCCTCTGCCCTTACAACCTCCCACAAAGATAAAGAAGATACAAATAAGTAAACAAGCAAAATAAAAGCATAGAAAACATCTCATTGTGGAAGCTGTAGTGTGTCACAGTGTCTACCACAATATACACAATATACCCCTCTATCCACACATCTTCACTAGTAGATGTTCATTGTAATGAGTCATCTGTCTGGTTCGGGATCTCTGGCATCTGTGGCACCATCAATATTGGATCCTCACTGGGGCTCCTCCCAGTTATCCTGCTGTTGCCCTGTGTCATAGAATCCTGCAGCTTTGAATCAGCAGGACCCGCTCTTTCGTGCACCCCAACAGTTCACAGATGATATGTATTTTAGGGTGGACCCCGAGTCAAAGCCCTGTAGTTGAGCTGGCCAGTCCACCAGCTCTCCCTTATCCACACCATTAGGGCAAGCTTTCTTTTTTTTTTTTTTTTTTTTTTTTTTATATTCTTTTTTTTTCTTTTTTTTTTTATTTATTTTTTATTGTTTTAATGAACAAACAAAAACAACAAGAACAAACGCCTATTGCCTCCCCCCTCCCCGTGCCTGCCACCCCACCTTCTCCCACTTATCCGCCCTGTCATTCCCCTACACTGGGGCACAGAACCTTCACAGGGCCAAGGGCCTCTCCTCCCATTGGTGACCAACTTTGTGATCCTCTACTATACACATTAGGGCAAGCTTTCTAACATCTCTAGGACTAGCTTACCAACACGGCTCCAGCTAGAACTCTCATTATGCCCATAAGCAGGAAGCTGGGTCACTCTCTGGTTCTCATGCCTTCTGGGTGGCTTACCCACACGCAGGAGGTTAGCTTCCAGGTGATTCCCCTGGCCTGCCCTCGGGGACCTATCAATTGCTTATGTCTTAACCTGCCTTGCCACCACCTCCAGGTGCAACAGGTATATGCTGCCGATAAAAAGGACCATTCCAGTTTGTTCTCTCTGGCTCCTGCACTCACTCACTCGGGTTCTCTCTCTCTCTCTCTCTCTCTCTCTCTCTCTCTCTCTCTCTCTCTCTCTCTCTCTCTCCCTCCCTCCCTCCCTCCCTCCCTCCCTCCCTCTCTCCCTCCCTCCC